>JBCAUI010039671.1:0-21018 GCA_038406195.1 Haplosyllis anthogorgicola | reverse complement strand
AATTTGGTATTTAGTTGAAAGAAGTATCATCAATTGTGACACCATAACTTGATAAACTATAGATGGCACTGGCTGACGGGATGTAAATTTTTGATAGTACCAACCAGCAGCTAGAAGCCTGCTGCATGGTATGACCAGCAAACCATTCCCCTTTAAACACCGTGAAATTAAAGAAATACTGTACTTATTCAAATACAACCACCTGGTGAAATTAAAGAAATAATGTTAATTATGTTAAGTATGATGTAAATTATGTTACTGACTTTGATTCCATTGTGTCAAAATTCCAAAAATAGGGCACTTTTATTTTACACCCTTCGATGTTTAACCGTTTGGATCTTGCTATTATGTTACTGACTTCGACGTATTTGTTTGTTCACTTTCTGTAGCAGTCATTTGTCCTTGTGCTGACAGTCAGCAGACTTGTCTATGTGAAATTTTTTCTCCTTATCCAGGTACCAGCACATTTTACAAATGTGCCATTTTTGGACCTGTATATTGTTGAAACTGCCTTGATGGTGTGATTGGAATGTGCATCTGCCTAGATTGAAATCTTTGCACCAAATTGTTCACTGTTTTTCACGTCACTTTTCTTTGCTTTGCTGTCTTTTCTATCACTGCTTTCCATGTCCTCCTGCAGCTTCATGTTCTCAAACTTTATCTCATTTTCGATTTTTTCAATCTCGTAGAAGTTAGCCTAATCAAACTCACCTTTTTTGGTAGTGGTCAATGTGTCACGATACAGTTCTTTAGCTTTGCTGAATCCCAATTTTGGATTCAACTTAAGACAGTCTCTTCAATAGATAGAGTCTGGTTTTCTCCTCTTTTGAGATTTTTGTTTTATTTAGTATGTAAGTCTCTCCAAATACATACTGACTTGCTCATTTGAAGGTTTTATACCAGCTTTCTTTAGTATATCTTTTGCTTTCTTAGAGTCTCTACTTTTTCTGTGTTTATTGCTTGTTTCAGTGACAGACTTTTTCTTGTCACATTTCTTTATTTTCATGTTCAACTCATTGTTTACGTCTATCTTTAGACCTAGATAAGATGTGTCCATTAGTCTGGACTTACCATTCTTTTCCTTCTGCAATCTTGCAATTCTGTCTTCTAGATCCTTAATAGTTTTCTCTGTTTTGTTAGGCAATCATACTTCGGATTCTAACTTGGTTGCTTTTTGTCTCAAAGACTTTTCGTAATCAACCCATGATTGCAATTCTTCACTTATTTTTCCCTTCTTTGCACTTTTAGCAACTGGGGGTGCCTTCCTTTTAACAGGAGTTGCTTCTATGTCAGTGTCTGGGGTGTGTAGTGACACAATGTCTTGATTTGATTCTTGTGAATTGTTCTCTGAACTGCTTGTCACTGTGCCATCAACTTGCATCGATTTTTCAACTGTGTTTATTTCTTGGATTGGGTGATCCCCACTTTTAGGGAACTCTAAGGTCTTTGACCTGACTATTCCGTCATTTATTGTTTCAGTTAAAAACTGCTCTGAGGCCTCAAATTCCCCCTCATTGTTGGAATTGTTATTGTTCAAATTTGTGGCCGCCATCTTGGATTTCTCTGAAATTTCTTCATTTTGGATGTCCATTTTGCTGGAAAAAACATTTAAACTACAATTAAAATCAGACCAGCTAGCATTTAAATTTCTTTTTGCTTTATTTCTACCCCTTATTGATGGTTTTCTTGCCTTACTCGTGCTTTTTGAAATTTTTCCCTCACTGGCTCTGCCAGTTTTGTGTAAAGCTTCAAAGTTGTATGTTAATCCTCGAGTTTTAGCTCGAGACACCATGATCTACTTTGAATTAAGTATGCCTGCATGTTCCTGATATAATAGGTGATGTTTTCATGCAATTATTGATGCCGTGCTAGCACTACTTTAGTACTAAATGACTTAAATTACAACTGAAATTTCATCTTTGTTCCTTGCAAGATGGTTGACAGGGACACTGTCACGTGACATGCCAGCCTCGCTTTGAAACTGATACCAAAGCTCTGCAATGGACACCGGAGAGGCTTAGAAATGAGCCCCATTATATGACAATTAAACAGTTTCCAGGGCAAACTACACAGTTTGTGATGGTAAAATGCAGATCATAGATAGATAGACAGACAGACAGACAGACAGATAGATAGATAGATAGATAGATAGAATGAATGAATCACAATCAGGTGATAATAGAAGTTTTCATTAATTCGTAGCATCATTTGTCTAATCTGTCTAACTAGACAGAACGAAAACATAAAATTTTAGCAATGATACCATGTTCCTCCGATGAATCGAGCTTTTTTCGGTAAGGCTACCAATATTAGACCATTTGAATGTACTGAATCCAGGTATCATTGCCAAAATTAGTCCATTTCAATCATATCTAATTAGACAGGTTAGACTAACTAAATTAAAGTACGTATTAAACAAAACCTCTTACAGCGTGTTTTCATAAACTTTAACGCACATCCCTTAATGCACACATGCCTTAAGTTCCAAGAAATTGATGTGTTAAAGGTTATATTCCCTTATTACCTAACACTGATCTGGTAGCATTGGGGAATAACTGCACATAACGCTACTCTAACGCTTCTCTTTATGCATCAATTTCTTGAAATGTAATGCATGTGTGCATTAAGGCATGTGCATTAAAGTTTATGAAAACGCACTGTAGTTTACTTCTTGTTGGTTAGATGGTTAGCACAAAACTAATTTGCTGACTGCAGCGAAGCAGTGCGGAACAGCGTCGTTTTCACTGAAGTGCACACGCGCCGTGTTCATTTCTAGACATACAAAATAACGCGGCATATGCAGAATAAACAGCGTTACCTACTTGACTGTAAACAGTGAGTAATAAAATATTTTAGTTTCAACTGTTGTTTTTGTACTGTTTAATTGTCTATCTATTGTTCCATGAAGCACTGTCTCCCATTTTTTTCATTTTCAAATGAGGAAATGAAGACACATAAACAAACTGCTTTCGTATAAAATTTATTTTGCTCTTCTGTCCAATACAAAAATAGTTCGACATTTCATGTCTAAAAACACTCGCTCAGTTAACAGATTTATCACGTCATATATTCACAGGGCAAGATACAGACAAATCAGTTAGAATGCCGTACTTACTTGAATTGATACACCCCTGTACTTAAAAATAAATTATTAAATGTAATTCCCTTAACAGTAGTTTTTTTTTTAATACAAAGAAATTCACCATGTGCTTTTTTAGCAATGATTTCAGAGTGAAATTCTTTTGAATCACGTTTCCTGCTAGAGTTTGATCACACATCCAAAAATCTTCAAATGTTTAAAATACTTATCATTGTCAAATTCTAAATAAATTTGCATTAAATTTGTTGGTTTTTTTTTAATTTTTAAACTGACAAAAATTGTATTGGGGAACTGGTGCCTCAACCAAAGGTAAGTCGGTATCGAACAAATTTAACAGATTAACAATCTTAAGAATAACATATTGCTTTGTAAACAATACATTTACCCTAAATCTCTAACTCAATGGGGGTCGACAAATCAACAAACTTATTTGTACACAGTGCATCACCACATATCAGGTTTTTTTCATGTATTCTTTGGTATTTATACATATTTATTGAAGTTCATAACTCGAAGATGTTCTATGGCAGTTTTGATGAATTTGCAAATCTAAAACAAAGGGTAAATAAAAGATCTAAGAAAATCAGGGGAAGGAACTCCAACGGGATAAAACTGGTGACTCAACACATTAATAATTTAGAATTTAGGACTTCAGGGACAAAGTATCTGACAAAGAATTTTGTGAGACCAGGACCCAAGTTTTGGATCCCAAACATGGCTGTCGAAAAGGCGGGACCATTTAGCTAGAAAAATATTCATTAACATAGTAAATTCAAAATGTATCACACATAACTTCACTCAGTAACATACTGCGTGTCTCACTTACACATCTTGTAGTTCAATTTATGAATTAGTAGTTTTGATTTAATTAAGCAATTAATCAATCAATCAGTACAAAATGCAACTTGATGGGACTTTCTGTACAATTAAATATACATATTATGACAAATTATGACTACGAGTACTATTTCTGGCAAATAAGATAAACGCGAGTTTCAATTGTATAAATATACCAATAAAATGTCAATTTAGATGTACAGCAAAATGCACTGTAAAAACGCGGCTTTACAACATGTAGCGAAAGTAATGTTGACTAATTGTTGTAACTAAATACTGCAGTATGACAAGCGAATTCTGTACAGTTTAAGTACAAAAAACAATTTGCGTCAAAGTTGTTTGTAAGATATTGTTAGTCATTTGGATTACACAGGCATCATGCAGAATAGAATAGAATGGAACTTCAGCCCTAAGTGGCCAAACTGTTCAAAAATGCAATTAAAGGCTAAATAAATTTGCGATCGACTTGCAATGGAACTTATGAATGTGACCAAATGTACATCATATTTCAACCGCAACGTGACTTTTTTCTAATCCAAACAAGTAAATAGAAAAGCACACGTATTAGAAAAAACTGCGCATTGGCGGATCCGGGGGGGGTTGCCAGAGGCATGCGCCCCCATGTAGCCCAAAATTTCTTCACTTTCGTGCAGTTTTTGGCAATATTTATGCAAAAAATCGGTAAAAATTGGGGCTTCCCAAGGTTGGCGCCCCCCGTACGAGAAATCCTGGATCCGCCAGTGCTGCGTATTATATATTCGTGAAATAAACGAATTTAAACTGTTAAGTTCTACTTCTTCAGGCCAGAACTTTTTAGTTGATGGATTACGCAACAATGTTGTGAACTTTTCAAACTGGCATTTTGTATTTGATTTAACTCGAAAATGTTCACCTTTTCGTAAGTACAGTAGAACCTGTTCTGAGCGGCATCTGTTTTGTTTAAATGCTGTCTTTCATGGCACTTTAGAATTTAAATATTCAAATTTAGTTTATCTGCTTTTTACGTAATTTTTCATCTTAACGCATCAGGATGCCGCTCAAAACGGGTTCTACTGTATCGGTAAAACGGCAACCAAATCTTTCACGTTACAACTTTCTCAGTCGGCGGGCAGTGTAATCCCACAAATGAAAATGACCTGGACTAATTACTAATAATAAATCTCGTGTTAAAAAAGGCAACAAACATTTTGCAACAAATCATGGTCAATCAATCGAAGAGAAATGATTTGTGCATAATAACAAAACGATTGATTTTAATCATAAACTAATAATAAAATTTCATAAAGGCACTAATCGTTACTTGCTTTGTAAAACTGGGGACCAGAATAAAATTACAAAGGTGAACGTTTTGTTCATATGAAATATTTTGCACGGCACCACTCTTGTTGACAAATAACCATTTTAACGTGATGTTGAAGCTTTCGTACTCTAACTTGCACTTAATCTAAGAGAGGCAACTCTCTGATCAGCCTGATTATTTCTTTTTCAGGCCTACTTATTTTCGATACACCTAGTTTAACACTTATTGCCAATGACCCGAAACCATCTAGCCAATATCTCGCAATGGATTTTGTAATAAACATAGTCTTTATTTCTGCATGTTTAGTCACACCTAAATCATTAGTATTTTGATTTTATAAAAGAAACATCTCGTTATAGTTGCCTTGATCAGAAGGTGTACATGCACATATGTATGTCATCTCCTTTTGCTGTCATGGCAATTTGGCCGCTAATGGCAGGTTGTTGTAAAGAGGATTAATATCAATTCGGACTTGGAGCCAAAGCAAATTGGTTGGTACAGCCCATGCAAAATATTTCAAACGGACACACAATATTATAGCAGGATCCTAAACATTAGGTAATAACCAATATATGTAACCACTACAGAGAGGGTATAGGAAGTGAGAGGTGTCACCCTCAGGGACCCTATGTTATGCAGCTGTTCAGCTATTTGCGTGTTCCTGCACAAACTAGCACTACACACACGTTGATTTCACTTCTCAATACTTTACTTTTCTTCAGTCTTAACTGATTTTTTTTGTCACTAAATAGAAATATTGTTACCTAAAGATTATGCCTTGTTAGGCAGGTTTGTTGAAATGCTTTAATTCAAAGTAATTTAAACTTGCAATATATGCAATGTTAATCCAATGGAGTAGGTACACACAAAACAAGAACAAGTCTGAGCAGCTGTGTTACATTAAATTGTGAAAGAGTGACACCTCTCATTTCCTATATCCTCTCTGAACACTATAAGGAGCTTTACATCTTGTGTTACTATTACATCATTCATTCTGTATTCATTTATATTTGTAAAGCATTTGTACTTATAGACAACATCCATCAAATTCCATAGAACGTTAAAATACAATGTAGCAATTGTATAAATGCGAGTAGTTCTCTATGGCCACTAGTGTCTTATCAGACAATGTATGAGTGAAAGTTTAAAAATATTTTTTTTTGCTGAAATGTAGAAAATTACTTCTGTTTATTAACACACATGTAATTTTTGTATAAAAGTTATACACTTAAGTGTCCAGCACATTTTGAAGTTATCCGACCATTAGATATTTCGAATTTGCATAAATTTAACATGCAATATTTTGAGAACACAAGGTTCTAATTTGAGATAGAATCAAATATTGTCAAAATTGCAAGGTGGGGTTAAATGTCAAGTGTAACGCATTGGCAGATTTATTTAAAATTTTTAATTTCCAGAGTCAGCGGCCTTGCACCTAAAATGATATCTCTCTACTGTTTATTCAACGCAAGTGTTGAATTTCTATGCATGAACAGCAAAATCTGCATTGTGCAAACTGTTACAGTGACTCTTTTCATAAGTATTTTGTATCCTACTGGCCATGCTTACTGGCATTCATTTACTTATTTTTTTTTCAAGAAACAGCAGCTACTTTATCAAACCCAGATTTTTAAAAAAAAATTTTTTTTGGACCAGAGTCCATTTATGGGGCAACTGATTACCCCTGTTTGGACTTCATATGACCTTTCCCATGGGTTTTAAAGCCATCAAATGCATATTTTACGGCACACATTTCCTTGCAATACTCGGATAACCTAAAAATGCGCTGGTAGCTCCAATAAAATACATGTACATTTGAGACAGAAATATGTCGTAACGGGTACATTGTGTATGTAGAACAATTATGTATAACAAACATATGAAACGAACTTTACTATGTTATTACTGTTGTACGTATATCAGTCACTGTCTGATCCGCGACACTCAAAGTGGTCGTCGTCATGTAAAATTCCCGAGCCGAATGCGCCGATAGCACCTGGGTGGCGCCGGTGGTCCTCCCGTAAAACGTCCTCATACGACGGCGGCTGCGATATGGGGCGCAGCCCGGCCATTGTCACAGGAAGTCCGTTAAGAACTAGCGGCTCCATCGGGGAGGATGCCTCGTGAACAGGTGAGCCTGCCTCGGACGGGGTGTGAATCCCTGACGCGGTCCCCGGCTCCTTGTACGATGGAGGGCTTGGTCCGGTTGTGGTTGGCGTACCGGTAGCACCTAACATAGGGGTACTCTCATCCCCTTGTGGTTCTGGACTTTCTACAATATCACCCCCGGCTGGCATGGCGAACGCTCCCGGGTTATTGACGGGGTGGCGTTTCTCTGCTCCACTGCTGCGCGGCACCATTCCTGCGGCTGCACCTGCTGGTACCACACCAGCCAGCGTAGAAGGTGGGGCGTACTTGGGATTGTGAGGCGGCACTGTGCCATTTGGACGGTATATTGGATCTCGTGACCTTGACCCTCCTGCCGGGTTGGTGCTGTTGACGGTGATGGTGGGGGCGCCACCTCCTGTGCTACTATTCTCACGGCCGGTAGATGTCATCATTGTCTCAGGCTGCATGCTCGACATTGTGTGCTCCTCCTAAAAATACAATAAGACTAAAGTTTGGCTGCTTAAGCATCTGTTAAAGTGTTTTTACAGTGAGACAAATGGAATGAATTTACTAAAAAAAATTGATTCTATGAAACAGTCCATTGAGATTAACACATTTCAATAAACCAACATCAATACTTCAACGTTTAAATACATTTAAAGACCATATTCACTATCACAATCAACCGCAACCAGTTTAAGTTAAAAGCTTTGTTCTGCGGCAACTGAAACTTTTCTAACTTATTGGGTTGAAATATACGAGACAATCCTTCCCATACTTACGTAGTATTCTTTGGGGTTCTTAGAGAAGAAACGTTGGGCTATGCACATGAGTATGAGTATAACGACGATGGTCCCCACGACTCCGCCCACAATGTACAGGATCACCAGCACCGTCTGCATCGTCTTACTCTCTGAAACGGTTAAATGCAACATGTATGCACTATAAAACATTAAGTCTTTTTGCTTAATTGTTTGGATTACATTTCCTGCCGCACAATGTCGTTTTATTATTATTTTGCCGATTGTAAGTCGGTTATGTGAGGCTATTTTTTGCATTGGTTGTGTAATAACACAGCACCATGCATGGCGCTGCAATCAACGTGCGTGAACTGTACAGCCCAGCACATACACACAGCAGTCGGCAATTAGCCTTGCTAACCACTGGTACCCTACTTTTGGATTTGAGGATGACTCAGCCAATGGGTTTCAAACGCCAGATTTTCTTTAGTCACCACAGGCACATTAGTCTTTCCGCACTTTGAAATCAGAAAGTCAAATGAAAATATGATTGGCATGGCAAAATGGCTTATGGCTAATAGCTGCACTGTTAAGGAAATGTAATCCAAATATTCAATTATAAAAAAATCTTCTTAACAATAAAAGTTCATATTTACAGAGATGACGGTCCTGTGTGACACGACAATTGTGTCATTAATTATATCAAATTAATAATTTAGATTTAAATTATTTTTTTTAAATATTTGTTGTCAAATAAAAACAAAGGTACTTCTGTGATTCTGTATTCACCAAAGAGTACACAGGGTTCAGTAAAACATGGCACCATGACATATGATAGAAAAAAATAATTTTTGACGTTAAAAAATAGGTCCAGATGGACCTGAGCTCATTTGGCATTATCAAAATACTTAGACAGTTTAACTCACAATACCACAAGGATACAAAGTGTCTAGAATAAAATCTCCAATGTGATCAATGAAAAATGCACAAATATGGCTGCCAAACTAGAAGTGTAAGTGGCATCAATATAATTGTTACAGGATATAAAGAGGGTATGTAGATGCATTTAACTGCAAAATATAAAGTCTGTATCTTAAATTGTGTGTCTAGGAATAAGGTTCAAAGAAAAATACAAATATGGCTGCCAATTTGAGAATCTGAATAATGTTCATAGTAACATAATATTTGCTAGGCTTTGAGATGGGACACAGGAGCATATATGTGTAAAAGATATGAAGTCTCTATGATCAATAGTGTGCTCAGGGTGACTGTGCACAGACGACAACGCCACCACCACCACCACCGCTGGCAACGCAGGACGACAGACGACGGACACTTCATGATTCTGTAGGCTCTTTGGCATATTTGCCAAATCAGCCAAAAACTGCAAGCTTGAAACTAAATCGATCCAGTTTTATTTGGAAAGAACCCAAAACGTTTTCGGAGATGTATTTAACAGAGTAACTTTAACCTTTCAGTCAACAATTATTTTTGGAATTTATCTTTGTGTGGAATTTCTTTTATGCAAAAATGAAAGTTTAAAGTAGTGTCAAATGTTTACAGCCATATGTAAAGCCATATGTTCACTTGGTTTATTTCGGGAATGTAAAACGTTTCATCTCTGTAACATATAATATTTACTTTATATTAAATTCAAGATACACATAGTTCAGTTCAACACTGAAACAATATTTATTATTTTACGAAAACTTTACGAGAATAAAGTTTTCTTATTCAAACATATTAAACATTAATGTATACTTAGAGCAAACTCGACTAGCTTTTTACGAAAAATTAATCGAATAACAATTAATTTATTGGTACAGATACAGGAAACATACAAACCGGAGTTGAAACACACACACACACACACACACACACACACACACACACACACACGTGCAAAGTAAACGGTATGAAAAGCAAAGCAAAGCAATGTCTATGAATATATGTTATAAAAGGGTTAAAGCTGTTGTGATAAAAGTAAAAAAGTGAAAGGTGTACAAAAGGCAGTGTTGCCACTACTTTTAAAAAATGAGGGACACCTTGTCCTCCATACCTGTATTTTTTGGGGGGGGGGCATTTTCATTCAATATTGAAACTTTGAATATAAACATGCTCAAAGTCAAACATAAAAATATCCGTAGCTTCACAAAAACTGTGACCTTTCAACCGATGTTGAATGTGTAAATTTAGGGGTCACTTCTGATCCTCTCCCCCCCACCCCCATTTCTGGGGGATATTTCCAAAATTTTATGCGGGAAACCGGCGTGCCCGCGCTGTACCGACAACACTGCAAATAGTACACGGAAGGATTATCATTCCAAGCATTAACTAATCCCAAAAAGTGATAGCAAAGCAGAGACATCAACAAATAATACATAGTACATCATGCATGATGAAAGCCATTCCTTGTGTACACACAATCCTTAAAAAGAACAGAATTCACCAAAAGATCAAATGAAAATTTTAGTGTTTAATGGAATAAACCGTGAACCTTCATGCTTTAGGAGTCAAATCTTCTGATGGTGAAATGATAGAACAACACCCAGACAACATCAACAACCTTCCTCGAAAATAAGAAGGAACAACTTAAGAGTAGTGACCAAAAACAGGTTTAAACCTAAGAACCAAATAGTGTACACAGAAGTATTCATCCAAAATGTCCTCCAGTTTTCATACAAAACAACTTTTTTTATTTTTTAGAATAATTTCTTATGTTGACAACATTATATTTCTATAGTTACTTGTCGTAGTAACGGCAGATTTTTTTTTTAAATTGTTAAATAATCATGGTGTAAGGAATGCGCACACACCGAGTGACCCACCCGGCATCGGGGTGTAATAGCAGTAGAAGAGCTTGGTGTCGAGGTGCCCGAGGAACTTGGACCGCGAGACCCTCGGGTACAGGCCGCCTTGCGAGTCCAGGTTCATGGAAGACTCGTCCTTCCAGTATACCCATTCTTCTTGCACGTACATACCCATAACCTGGCATGCGCCGAGAGAGAGAAAAACCAAACAACTTTATTTAACAGTCGTGCATTATAAACAACATGTGTGTTCCATTGTGCTCACTTTATCAACCCTGATATCAAAATGCCCAGAAAACCATCAGCGTCACAAGAGTCCAATCCAAGCAGCAGCGAATTGCCTCAGAGATCATCGCAGTAATGAAAACTGCTTTACCAACTATGAGGAAGAACCTCCAAACCGATGTCCACTTCGCGTACAAACAACAATGCAGCTTTAACATTGACATTTTGACGATATACCGCTTAGACCAAAAACACAGGCCACAAACGTACAAAAACAAACATCAGAAAAATTGCATTGCAATTTGTCATTATGAAAATTAGACATCGCACATGGGGGATATTAGTAAACTACTACAGGAGAAAGACAAGAAACAAGCTATTAATATTAGTATGTTAAACTGAAAAGATAAAACCAAAACGAGGATTAAATAGAGCCTAGAAATATCCACCAGTAGCTGGCGCCACTATCAGTCACTGACCAGGTTTTTGAGTGTAGTAGCAGTAGTAGAGTTTGGTGTATTTTGTTGGGTAACTGCTTCGGCGGATTTTAGGATAGAGACCACCGTGCATATTCATGTTTAGCTGAGGTTCATCTCTCCAATAGACCCACTCTTCCGTGACCGTCATTTTGGATACCTTAACCAATCAGAACACACCATTACTAACATCTAAGATATCCAGTGTCTCTTCAATACATCTGGATTTGGATCAATTTGTTGTCTCTGCGACGTTGTTAGGAAAGCACATGAACACATAAGGAAGAATATAATCATCATAAAAATCTAGAATGAAACATGTTTTAATCTAAATCACTTGTATCATTGTTGATCTTTACCTTATGGACAAATTTGAGCGTTCCAAATGCCATGAAACCGCAAACTAAAGGAGCTTAAACTTTGCAATTTTGCTTCAGATAAAAGACGTTCAAAAGGCAAAGACCTTAAACATCAAAATACTGTCAGGAAGCAGACGCCCCTTTATTCACCAGTTGATTAGTATTTCACCATGTTAACCTATGTGTAAGCTTAAAATCAAATTATAATAATATTTAAATTTTCTTCCATGCTTTCTGCATCTGATACTGAATTAAGGTACAGACTACAGTTTTCTCAATTTCCAATGTATTTGATTTATTTTGCAGGTTTGTCATGCAATATATGTAGACTATTTAACAGTTCATTTTTCTAGCTCAACACTGATTGGTTCACTGACAGTTGACCTAATTTAGTAACTATGCAGAAAGCTATGACGTCATCAATCATGTTGTCCCTACAGCTTATCACTAAGATAACACGAACCAGGCTCAGGTTTATAGTAACAGTAGTAGAGACGGGTGAACTTCTCGGGGTAGGTCCTCCTGTACACCTTGGGGTGAGTACCCCCCTGCAGACTGAGATTTATGGTTGATTCACCCTTTATTTGCAGGTATTCTTCTATCACCTTCATTTCCTCGATCTGCCCATCATACAGTATGTTAATGAATACGTATAGACGTTACAACATTTAAATAATGAAATTAATAAATGAAATTATTCAATGCAGTGGCGGATCCAGTTTTCACGTTTGGGGAAGGGGGTAGGGGTACGGAATTCTAATAATCACATGAAAAAATGTTGGGGGGGGGGTCAGCTAGTCACACGTCTAGATCCACCAATGCAATGCTAGTCCTGAGCAAGAAACCGATTTCAAAAAAGAGAATTCAAAGCTGTACTATTGAAGTACATCAAGCACAGCATGAAGTTCTATTGCCCCAAAATTAGTGGCATTTTCTTGGATAGAACTGGTTAAGAAATGGACAAGATTATTCAATGGGGTTTGAATTAAATACATAACAATTTTCGTAAATTGTGATTGGTGCCTATCATTGCAGGAGCTTCCCTTTTGAAATCAGAGTGCTTGAATCACTGATTTGATTTTCTCCAAAGACAAGCTTGCTATTATGGTACATATTATAGGTCCACTAAGGTGCATGGTTTTCGAGGAATGGACAACTTTTAATATCTTAAAATATAACATAATAAATCAAAATGAAAATTTATCCAATTTCAGGGTACTTTACATATGAATAATAATACTAAGATGGTTACTCGGCAGCTTTTAACTTTTTGTCTGTAAAATAATTTAAACACAAAAGATGGGTGTTCCTTATCACCCATCAAAATACATCAACTAGATCGGATATAACATCAGAAAAATAAACTTTTAATTCAACGTTGATATTAAGTCTTCGGATACTGTTAATGAGATATATTCATAATTTTTATATCAAATTTGTTGAGTTGTAACCATGGTTTTATTGTACCTTTTGGCACTGGTCGCCCCTCTTGAGCAGGTGGAAGGGTGAGGTGTTCGGCAGCTTGATGGCGTGATTGGCTGGCCCGTCGTTACGGCAACAGAAGTAAATCTTCGTGTTCCTGTCGTACTCTCCGTCTGGTATCGATCCTGTGAGCATAAGATGACTTTTTTTAATTATGTAAACTAGGCTAACCCTCTCAGGACCCAGAGTGATTCCCCGGTTTTCTCTTACTATCTAAGAGCAATCCCAGGGATGTTGAGGGAGGGGAATCTCCTGGGTCTGCTCGAGGGTTTTGATCTGATATTTTTTAGTAAGAGGGTAACCACTTGAATCATTCGTCACAGTATTCATTCACGTCACGTTTCTTTCAGAACAAAAGGTGCAGCATGAAATTTTATGTTATGAGCCGGTACAACGTGTCATCATCTTTCCCGTGGATACATCCTCATTTCAAGCATTTTTATTGGTCAACATTCTGGCAATAATGTGTCGGAGCGCCTATTATTCCAGATAAGGGTACATTATCTGGCACTAGGTGGAGGGGATGCCCACCGTGTACCTCTACATGCGCCATTGGCTGGAGACCTACCTGGACTTACGTTACGTTCCTCACTACAGATTACCAGGCAGGCAACCCATTGCATATGCGCATCTTCCTTATGCATCTTTTCAGTTTTTTTCAGGTTCTCAACCAATTGCGGGAAAGATAATCGCCATATTTATTTGGACGTCGAAATAAATATGGCGACGTGGCTCTCCTGCCTGGTAATCAGTATGTCCAGGGAGGTCTCCGACCAATATGCACAAATGAAGGGATCCACACGCACCTTGGGTATTCTGTATAGTCGTTCCCCACCAGGGGGCAGCATCGTCCCAGTACAACCAACCTTCCTTGAACCCAGTGGGGCACGGACCCTTCTTGTAGATACAGTACTGTCCTGAAGAGATAAGATCAATACGGTTAAAAGTAACAAAGATGTGTGTGGTGGTGAAGTGAATTGCGTGAAAGACGAAGATGAATTCGTCACCAATGGATTACATTATTTCTGGGTGTGATTTAGAAGCCACCAAATTTGTCTTGCGTAAGTAATTTGAGTAAATAAGAAATAAAATCAATAATTCATAATTTTCATAACAATGGACGTAGAAGTTTCTAACGAGAAAAGTTTGCGCACACGTGCGTTTCAACCTGTAGGGTCATAGGACATATTATAAAACTTTGCGCGCACCGTTGTCAAATTCTTTGGAATAAACCCAGTCTAATCAAGAACGCAATGCAGAAACTTATACCTCCATTGCGATTTTTGGCTTTTTAATAGACTGGGGTTTTTCCTCTTAGAGGAATGATGGGCTGTTTGATGTACCACTCTGAGTACATTCAATGTGGTGAAAGCCATTTTTTGTATGTTTCTTATTGCACTGCATTATGGCTTTTCTTCCGGACACATGCGCATCAAAGAGGTAAACCGAACAGTTGCCATTGGTGACATTTCTTTCTAATTTTCGGAGCGGCTTACGGCGCAGTCTTTTTTTAAACGTAAGTGCTTTATAAAGAAATGCAAACGCGGCCGGAAGTAAACAAAGCAGACAAAAATGGATCAGCTGCAAGATGATTTATTGATTTTACTTGTTCTTTTAATAGAAAACCAGTTACAAATGCAGGATTTGTTTGCCAAAAGTTACTATAGTTACTAAACCTCTAACTTCTGTATTTCAATGTATTTCTGCTCAAATCTGATATCTGCTGCCTTTTTGTCTCAACAGGAAGTACAGAAAGGTCAAATATTTGCCAAAAGTTGCTTGGGGTGCAGGAGAGCTCCACGCGTGGGCGCCGCGTGGTGCAAAATATTACAACAAAATGTACACGCGGTGTGCGCGCGGAGTCAAAATTAGAAAGAAATGTCACCACTCTATGGTGATTTCGCACTTGTCATCAATGGCAATTCTCGACATTGCGATAACATTCGGATCGCGCTCCTTCCAAAACAAATACATTGGGTGTTCTCTATTGACAGTACAAATAAAATTTCAAATCATCTGCAAGGGAAAATTATACCAGATGTAATGCCAAAACGCAATGTTTAATTTTCAGGTTTGTTTGCGTTTGTATCCCTCTAAGGCATAATGAACTAACAAACAGAAGAATAATTATCTGCATTATTTCTATGTATTTTGCATCTGTGGTGGCCAACTGGGGGACTCCATTGGTTGGTAAGTTTAAAGGTCTTCTTTCTTGTACCTTTATTTACAATTCAAAGTAAGGAAATCCTATCAATTTGGAAACATTTAAAACAGTTCAAGGATGAAATAGCTATCAATTTTACAAAAGAAGCTTATCAAAAACACAGCGTACAATTCTTTTCTTCTTCCCTTTGTTCTGTACGTTTTCAAATTGATAGAAATTTCAACAGCTACAAACGGACGCCGTGGCACTGAAGCGTACAATAACACAGTGTGAAATTCTATTGATACAAATTAATACAATTATTGCGATCTGATATGACCTTAGTTTCATGGCGATTTTAAAGTCCTTTTTGTACTGGGCTAAAAATTCATGCATCTAATTTTATGCATAGGATCGGAATTGATTAATGGAAAATGTAAAGTCAAACTTCAAGTTGGAAATGTCTATTTTGCATTTGGCGCTTCGGCCTTCACTACTTTCTATGCGTTGCCCAGCGTTGCACTAGTAATATTTTATGGTATGGTAGTTTATACATTGAAGAAAAGGGTTAAAGAAACAGGATCACTGGGAACAAGTTCGGTTATTGAAAAGGCCAGCATTCAGGTAAGGCATAGTTTGGTTACTTTTGTTGAATTGTAATCAATAGATCAGGACACCAAAATCGTATCGGAACTTTAACATGGTAACTTATGGGGGAGCCCCCTTATGTACGCAATTGATACTATTTCTGTGTAGCGAAAACTAGTTCTCTATTACTACCAGACAGCATGACAGAAAGTTTGGATTATGAAATATTTAAAAGTATTGTTCCGAGTGTGGACGTTATGAAATTGCCGGATGATAAGAAAATTTCAGGAAATGGTTGGAATTTTCGAAGGACCATACAAATACGACGCGTCGGTTTCCATTTCCCCATTAAATATAAAAAAAAATAGCATGAAATTTTATGGCCTTAACACCTATCTGATTTCCTTGTATGTTTGTTATTCAACATGCCCAAGATTACGAAAAACTTAATTGCAAGGGATATTGAAGGAAGCATTTCACTTTCCAATTTCAGGTCACTAAAGCGGCATTAATTATTACGGCAATATTTATCGTAACATTCAGCTACAATCTTTGGTATTATTTACTCGGAACTTACGGTTTATTTGAATTCCGTCTTTTTAATTTTCACCAAGCTTTATCTCAATGGGGAACATCATTTAATTGTTTTATCAATCCGTTTGTTTACATTATTGTGATGCCAGCTTTCTTAAGATCAGTTAAAAAGACGTTTTGTTTCTGTTGCGAAGACAACGAACTCCAAAGATCTAAATCGCAAAGTTTTTCAGGGGTGACTTCTAGTGCATGCGTGAACTCAAATGATTAATTCAAATTTAATTTAAGCCATTCGACTGATTTTTTTTACCAGAGTGAGCTGGTTATCTGAGAGTGTGTCGCACAATTTAAGATGAAGGATACCCTATCCCTGGAAATCCAGTTTCAAACAAATAGTCGCGAAGCCATAGAATTCCACGTTGTGCTATTGGTGCGCATAAAAGCACAAAGTGAAATTTTAATCAAGGTTTTTCCAAATTCTCCCTGCCTAATTCCCTGCCCAATTGATGGCCATAATATTGATAATAAACTTAATCTTGAAATCTAACTCGTTTTGTATACTTCAAAACGTGGGTAACAAACAAATTATTGATATTTTTTATGTCAGTAAATAGTACATTTACTATTTCTAGTCACAGTGAAATATTCAAAAATTACATAAGTAACTAGAAATAGGTTATGAAATTAGCAGATTAGGCAGGGCATGAATTAGGAAAAACCTGTATTGTCAGCTTTGGAGACCAGTCCGCCAATATAGAGAAGTCACCACACTTTATGTGCAAAAAGAATCCCTTGCTTTGTCAGAAACTGACACAAATTCTGTGTGACATTGCACCAATATCGTAATCATTCAATTGTTTCGAAAATAATTTTTTACCTAAAATTACTATTCTAAGAGCATTACACTGAATCCATTTTGTATCTGTTTTATATTATCAGCTCTTGCTGGTTAAAACGAGAAGAGAGAGCAGGAACTATACGATGGTATCCTGGATTGTACCACAAATACGCGTATCCAGGGTGCGCCTGCGGAAACTGGACCTCGTGGTGTCGAGGTGGGTAGCTGTCTCCATTGCAGGACCTCCAGTGTTAACTTTATCCGCTTATGATTACAATAAGGACTGTCGTACTATTTGTCTTTATGAAGTTTATATCATTTTCGGTTAAATGTAAAATTTCAGTAGAAGTTGGAGTTAGCTCCACTATAAAAAGAATCATGCATGCCATTAAGTTCAGGACACAAAAGTCGAAATTTTAGCACGCTCCGTCATGGAAGCACCCCGTACGCAATCAATACAATTTTTGAGTAATGAAACGAGGGTTAAAACATTATACTGAGTAGACAGTAAAAATTTCTCATAATGGAGTTCGTTACTTTTTAAACATACTCTTGTAACTTACCTGGTACAAGTTTGTAAACAGACGTCTGGCTTGCCATCTACAAATACATAAATTTATTTTTACGGTAAAACCTTTCTATTTCAAATACGATTTGTAACACTACAAGAGATGGTTATCTAATACAGAAAGGCAAGCATATTATAATCATGCTATTTGTAACAATAATAAGTTATTATATAAATTATTTTCTGCAAAGTTTAAATATTATTGTATGAGGGTGTTGTATTTTCTTTTTACCTCGAAATGTAAGTTGTTCTATATCTTCATTGCAGTTATCATCTGAATTTTCATTGCAGGTTTTTCAGTAACAACAGCTTTATTACTGATCGTGACGACACTTAGCAACGTGTTCAACTGAAACTTTACATCTGTGAATCAATTTTCAGTGGGTGAATAATTTCGGAAAATGATTTTTAGAAAAGTCATCAGCTAAAATTATTATCAATTTGTGATAGTTACAGAACAAAGAGAAAACATAAGCATTTGAGGCGGTGCTTTTTGACATGCTATTGTTAAAAAAATAATTTCATTATATGTGTGAAGAGAATTATATTTTCGTTCATAGTCGTACACATTGCATTGCAATACAAGCAATACGTTATGAATACAGTCATTCTGCCATCACAAGGGTATTATTGTGATGACATGTTGGACTTACCACTAATGGATGTTTCTCAGGCGAGAGGGTGCAGCACCTGACTCGACGTAAATCCAAAAATATATTTTTGTATTCTGATGTTTTGCGAAAAACAGAAATTACCACTCTAATTTATGTGAATAAATGTAATACGAACGTGTGTGATATGTTATGTCAAATTCTTAAATTCTTATATGCATGCAGCTAAAATACACAAAAATAGATTTTGTAAAACAAAAAAAGATAAGCTAAACGATGAATTAGAAAAAACTGTGCGTGCACGTGCGTTACAACATGTAGGGTCACAGGACACACAGGGTCACAGGACACACTATAAAACTGCGCGCACATTGTTTGGAATAAACCCAGTCTAATCACGCGCGCACCTTAGAAACTTATAAGTCCAGTAATTGCCTAGGAATGATAATTCGACTTTATAGAAAATATGACATAAATAAATGTCTTGTCAGCACAAGGCAAAATCCCCATGAATTTCCATAACGCTTGAGTGAGTTTGGCGTACGAATAACAACTGAATTTTATCTGGGGCAGCCCACAAAAACATGCGATGCGCTTCAATGAGGTTACGAGGTACAGTTTCACGTTTCGAGTTTATTTTCGCGCTATGAGTAAACATCAATATAGAAATGAGTGCAAAAAATGTATTTCCCTCTCTCCCAAATACATCAATATAGAAATGAGTGCAAAAATGTATTGCCCTCTCTCCCATAAAAACTCAAATGATGTAAGGCAATTATCAGCTGGTTCAATTAGGATCATTTTTCTGTTTATGCGATACTTAAATGTCCACCCTTCCCTTGTGAAATGACCCAAAGGTAACCAAGGGTCAGCTTTACAGTGTTAATGCTGATGGATTAAACCCACTCTCCCTTGGCAGTACACGGAATTTGTATCAGTTTCGAAACGTCCAGAACAAAAGAAAGGACATAAAAATTTCATACTGCGCTTTTGATGCGCCATTGTTCCCAAACTGATACGAATTCCGTGTACTGAAAGGGAATTAAGGAATGGCCAGCTTTAAAGCAAATGACCTCACTTAGTACATTCAGGTTGTCTGTACTTGAGGTAGTAGAAATGAATTTTGTTTTCAATTATATTTATCATAGTCAATACATTAGTATGAATGCATAGCAATCGCAATTGTTATTATCTATCGGGTTGCTAGTCCTTAAATAAGTAAAAGCAAAAGCAGTGGCTGAACAAGGTGAACAAATTCGGGGAGAATGAACCAAAAATTCCCACAAACAGCTCCTGAAATGTATTTCATTTTTCGCCAATTGAATTCCATGCTGCGTCTTTGACTCAGACAAAAATCCCTATTGTTCACAAAATGAAGATCTGTAACCATACATTTCGACCTCTGATGAGGAAATTTTCCAATTAAAGTGTCAGAAACTAATCAAAAATGTGAGTTCGTAACATGAAGAGCTCCACAAGATCCCTATGTCCAGGCTCACGTTCTAGTTGTTTCATAGGGAAAAACCTACATTATAGTATAAATTTAGTTCCTTTACTTGAAACGCACAATCGACTTTCTCCGATGGCTCGTCATTCTGAAAACATTAGTTTTACACAGTGCTTTAGTTGAAATGAAATTGTCAAAATATGAAATAGGTTTCAGAAGTTGAGTACATATTTCACATGCAGTACACAGAAGATTCGGATTAGCAAGATGATACCCACAAGGAAACTGACTCTGTTTAGTGTTAAGGCGGTTTTTGTCGGTAAGTCGTTATATTTAGGATGAAAGTAATATTCTTAGTCTGGTATATCAGAGATTTGTGCTTCCATCGATTGATGATACATTTTGATAGGCAGTACTTGAGTAATAAGGGACAGCCATTGAGATGTTCCTCCCACTTTACCAAGGTACCAATACATCCGGCCAAATAAGCTCAGACCGGAGCTAGTGAATCTGGCGCAGGGGGGATTTATTGGCCTGGGCCCCCAGGCTCTGTTTAACCATTTTCATATTGATAGTGCCTTTTATTTACGAATTTTCCCTTAAGACGCTGACACCTGCTGTGACACCTCAATGCACTGACACCAAATCAATATAAACAAAGTCCTGGGAAATAGGGCTGCATTTGAATAGGTGTGAGGTGAGAACTGAGGCATGACACAATGCATGCATGCAGTGTGACCCTAACACAATGGTGTTCTGCCCCAGTTGTCATTGATGTCAACACTAAGCACTTCATATCAATTCAATCTCTCACTCATCGCAAATAATTCTAAATAGAAGCCGTATCAATA
>JBCAUI010039560.1:0-21020 GCA_038406195.1 Haplosyllis anthogorgicola | reverse complement strand
AGAATGTTATTCCATGTTGTTAAAGTATTGTCAGAAGGAATAAAACGTTGTAGAATGAATATAAAGCTTTCGCTTACTCTGTGCATTCACTCCGCCTCACATACCGATTGATGCTAGTCGACAGTACTGAAATTATATTATTAATAATGTGATCTTTTGGTATCTATCATTACACTGATTATTCTTACATTGAAGATCTGGTCAAATGTCACAGTTTTCAGCATTTCTTTTTAAATCGTAGCATCAATTGCAAAGTGAGCATTAACTGAACTGGAAAATTACAGCTCGGGAGTTCCAGGCTGTGCCATTAACGCAAATGAAAATAAAGCGCAAATTTATATTATTTGCATTATTTTTCTCTTCCACGAAGGATTGCATTTCTATCATCCACAAAGTAATCCTTATTACTTAGGCTGAATTCATGCATCCAGTTTTGCCTGGACCCCCTGATTTAGAGCACTGATACTAGAGTCGCTTTTCGCAAGTGTGGCCTCACACGGAAGGAGCGAAGGGACGGGGTGAGAACGGTGACGAAAGGGAGGTTAAGTTACACGTTTTTACTTTCCGCCAGTGCGTGTAAGTTTAAAAGGTGAAGTTTTAAATGGTAATATTAAGTCACGAAATTACATTAAATTTAATCACCACATTTCCCTCAGCGGTCAACGTAACACTGCCGAGTTACTGTGCAATGTTACGTAAACCTATGACATAAACTCTGGCGATTTTAGAATACGTCTTACACGTACAATTTGACGTAAAACGTGTAGCGTAAACCTTCTAAAACTTCCAGCAGCAGCAAGAGCATTCAACAGGAGAAAAAGAGAGAGAAAATCTATCAGAAACCTGCGTATTTGATACTCTAAAGATAATATTTATTCTTCACTTTTTTCATTCTGGGAGAATTTACTCTCCGTAACGAGTGATTGTTGTGAGCATTGGCTCCGGACAATACGCACCAGAGCCGATATTTGGTGTCATTTTGCCGCTGTGTTTGATGTTTCATCACCTTGATGTTGAATGCGTCTTCCATCGAGGCATTGTAGCAATGGGTGGTTAGTGTGCGAATGAGTGCTGTGTTCAAAGACTGAGCCAGAGAGGGGTATTGCCCCCGTATGAGGAGAGGAGGTAGGCCTGTGTACTGTCGTAGGACAGAGTATGAAATTGCAAAATATCAGTCTTGGAACAATAGCACATCAAAAGCACAGTGTGGAATTCTTGTGTTCTCTTTTTTGTGTTGTGTTCAAAGACTGAACCAAAGACGGGTATTGCCCCGAATAAGGAGGTAGGCCCGTATGCTCTCCAGAGAGGTGATCTGGAAGAGGATAACACATTACGAAAAACTGGTCAGTCAGAAGTATGAATTCTTGGCAATTTTGGAACAATAGCATAGTGTGGAAGTCTTTTGTTTATTTCTTTTGTTCTGTGTGTTTCCAAATTGGTTGGAATTATAGGAGCTAGAAGAGCTGAACAAAACAAAGGTATGCCCTATCGGAAGAAACAGACACACAGACCCTACATGGTCCCAAGGGAGTTGATCTGGGAGGGAATAATTCCTTCTCGAGATGGAATGACACGATACAGAAAAGTGGCCTGAAAAAGAAAGGTGAAAAATGTAAAATGCTGTCGAAAATTCACCAAGTTCAAAAAGCGTACCGTACTACGTATACTTGTGTGGGAGGAAGTCTGAAATCACCTTAAAAAAGGAAAGGCTACTGAAGAATCTGGTAATTTCTTTTGACGAGCGCCAACCTTAAAGTTAAAAATTGGACACTTCCTGGAACATACACGTATAGGACGTGGGAAAACGTGTCACTTAACCTTGCTATTGTAAAGGCGTTTTTTTGTCGTCTCTTTGCAGATGGAGCAGAGCTGGGGAAGACGGGCGGACGCACGCACAGCTCCGGGAGCTCGGGCTCAGGTCCCGCGGGGGATGAGCAGGGTGACTCCGGGGAGGAGGGAGGAGAGGACGGAGGCAAGGGGAAGGGCGGCGGCGGGGGCTCCGGGGCACGGAGGCAGCGCCGGCAGAGAACTCACTTCACCTCCCAGCAGCTGCAGCAGCTCGAGTCGACCTTCCAGAGAAACCGGTACCCTGACATGGCGACGCGAGAGGAGATCTCAGCCTGGACCAACCTCACAGAGGCTAGAGTCAGGGTCAGTATTCTGTCAGCAGTTTGATTCCTAATTTTTGCATGCCATTAAATTAAAATCACTTTTCGTCGCATAGAAGAAGCCCTTGTGCGTTATTAAACCTTATTCTGGGTTTAAAAGCGTGAAAATATGACGACTGTAGATAAAATAAGAAATAAATTATTTCAGAGTCTAAATTGTTTTAAACATAACATTTTACCACAATGTGCATTTTTGTTTCAAAATAATTTCTCGCAATATATTGCAATGGACGGTGGTTGGTTCAAATTGCAAAAGTTCAAGTTTGTAAACTTCAATGAAAAATGTTTCGTATCAACCAATTAAAATAACTGTTGTAACTGTTTATAGGTGTGGTTTAAGAATCGCAGGGCAAAATGGCGGAAACGAGAGAGGAATTTCGAACCTTTCAAGAATGGGTTTGGACCACAGTTAATGCAGCCCCTGGACAATGGTCTGTACCAGAGCTACAACCCTTACAGCAACTGGACCACCAAGGTTCCCAACCCGCTTAGTTCCAAAGGGTTTCCATGGGAACTCAACTCCATGAACCACCTGTCCTCCGTCGTGACGTCACAACCTACGTGTTTTACGTCACCAGGGAGTAACCAGATGACGTCAGCGATGGTTCCTAACGTCACGGGTTCTAACATGCGTAGTCCGGCGTCACCGTGCCCCTATGCGCCTTCAGGGGCGCCCACCTACCTGTACAACAGAGACCAGTGCTCAAACAGCATCGCCTCGCTCAGACTGAAGGCCAAGGAACACTCCACAGGGTTCGGGTACCCAGGAATGAGCTCTGTCACCCCCAGACAACCAACCCTCTCAGCGTGCCAGTACGCTACTGTGGGAAATGGAACTGCTATTGTATAAATAATGATATGAAGAACTGTTGTGTGTTGAAAACAAAAAATGAGGTAAAAGTAACATGATCATTAGTAGAGGAAACTTTTGGAACGACCTCAAAGCGTAAGGGAGCACAAGGCACGTCATACGCTTTCACGTTTTCACCAGTAACTCGGGCTAGATTTAATACAAATTTCTTGCACTGACAAGATCAACGTAAATTAAAATTATGGCAACTTCCTGTAATGATGGCAAGTTTAAGTTACTGATGAACATACCGAAGGTAATTCAAACTTTCACTGGCCTACTTTCCCGACTAACACTGTAAACTTGCTGTAAAAAATTATCAACTTGGTTTTGTTTGAAGAAAGCAAGTTTTGTGCTACAGGTCATGTCACATTCGTCATACAATTGTTTTTAAATGCAATTTGAAGTGTATGAACAACTGGTTCTACAAAATATTTTCTATTATGTTAATGCAGAAAAGGGATGACATGGAATTTTATTATTTTAAATGTATATGGATTTTAAGGCTCTGAAATTGATTAAGATTTTATATTGAAACCAGAAATTTATACGTAAATTTTCTTCTGGGTTTCATAAAATTGTGCAGCAAAATCAGGATTTACAAAATAATTGTAAATAGAACTGTAACTAATTCACTAACTCACATGATAACTTTAAAGCTGTTATGTAATTTTTACCATTTTTTTCTCCAAATGAATTTCACTGAGTAAACAGAAATCATTTCCCTTCAGACTAATTAATCTCAATGATCAAAAATAACTCAATGGGTTTAGTATATAGGTTTCTAACTGCTACAAAATGATACACAAGCATGCCAAAGCAAGTAAAATATGGATAACCAACCAGCTCTTAGAAATTTCTATTAGTTCTTTGAGAAAAAAAATCCACGCTGGGCTATTTATGCGCATGAAAGCGCATCGTGAATTTCTGTTGCTTCAAAACTTTTAGGATGATCATGCTCTTTATCATCAATATTGATTTTGAAGTAATTTTCAGTACAAATTTTTTTGACAGTTTTTAACATCTAGTGGTTAGATTTGTGAGTGACTTCTCGCAAGCAAAATGACCAGCACAATGTACATTTATGTTGCGCCAATTATAGGTCATGAACGTGCATGTTTTTGTACCTGGGCTGGCGTAACCTGGTCCAGATCTACAAATTTCATTTCAGTTATACAGTACATGTGAAGGTAATAATCATAGCTTTTATTTCAGTCAAATCAGAACGCTATTGGATGGAGTATTTTTCTGTCTCTAGTTTACAATAATTGTTGATTGCATGGGTAATAACACTAATAATAATCTGTTACAGAATGTTTAATTTGAGATAGGATCCAAATGTGTGACAAATACATTTTTGTTCTCTCAATCAGGACAAGTATGAAATGAGAATTGTATGTAATTGTACATAGTTATGTACATATGTCTACTGCCAAAAATATTCATGTTGTAACTTTCCTTTATTGCCTGAATTGAATAAAGAGTTTATGAGAACATTACATTAGCTGGGTTTTTTTGTTCGTGTTTTAAAATTAGAAAGTAACAGCTGAACAGGGATTTTTTTAATTATTAAAACTAAAAGGTTTTAAAATAAATTATTTTCATCTTATTTTTCCAAAGAAATGAGCTGATCCAAGAGCTAAATGGAACTCACACTGTGCATGTCTTCTTGAGAAAGACGGCCACATTAGACAGAGACAGAGAAATAGAGAGAGAGCGAGAGAGACAGACAGACAGACAGACATACAGACAGACAGACAAAGGAACAATCAGAAAGAAGAGGTTAAATTTAGTAACTCAATTCTCTTGAATGACTACAGCCCAGCATTAGAAACCATGTTGTCCAAAATGTTTCATGTATCGATTTCTGCGGGAGCAGAGAGAGAGAGACACTGAGAGACAGAGAGAGAATTCCATGGCATGGACCTGATCCATTAATTCTGATGGAGGATTACCATAAAATGGAGCCAGAAATAGCAATAAAGGTGGGATTAGGGGATTACTGGGGATTTACCGTTGTCATATCTGTGATGAAGACGACAACAAAGGGTTCCGCTATATTCTGCCGTATCATCGCTAGGCTCGCTGACCCGGTCTTCCGAACCGCTACCTCTACATGAATTTAAATGGCTTCGTTACGGGACCAAGACATGTTTAAAGACTGTGTTCAGATTAATAGATTAGGTACAAATAGAATTCTATGAACGTTTGAAAGAAAGGAATTTTTTGCTAATCGCTGTGCCATTGATTGACATAAAGTTCTATTGTTCCAAAACAGGAGATGGATTTCTATCGTTGCGAAGTGAAACCAATTTCAGGGCCTGAACTGATTGTGTAATTGAATTAGCTACTTGAAAAATAACTAATTGAAAAAGTAGAATCAATAATTTTTCACTTACTCAACAAATTCTCCAAAGCCAGGCTGATTTGAAGACAGAAAGTGAAATATGGTCTGCACAGGTGTTTTAGTGTGATTGTGTGTACTTTGACACATCACCTGCTTCTTACCCGGTGAAATATGTTCAGGCTCTTTAAATTCAGATTATAGAATATTTTAAATTGGGTCTTGAGAATTCTACTGATCATGTTTATGTGCAGAGTAACAAAAAATGTCTAATTAAATAATTAAATAATTTTAGCTAACATCACCAATCAAATGAATTCAAACATGAACGATGTTTTAAGACAGTATCGTGCAACCATACTGACAAATAAATTCGTCATGCTGAACCTTCCAATAGACATGTAGCCTGTGTTTGCTTTCGTCCCTTATACATACTTTTACGCTGCGGAAAATGTTTCATTGATCTGGGCAGATAACTACTTTGAGTGCTGTGGCCTTCACTCTGGAATATTTTAGTATCTGCATGCATCTTGATACGTACACAAATATTCAAATGACAACACACTTGCAACATCACTTTTGCAAAGGGAAAATTTTGTGTGACAACAAAGTGAATTGCTTGATCTTGACCAATAAAAATGGAAAAAAGCGCATATGCGACGAAAGGTAAGAAAGGCTACACACTAATTATGTACATTAAAACATGCAAAACAATTCAATTGGAACTAAACACAATTCTCTACAAGGAAATTATATAAATCAAGTTTTTAAAGGAAATAGACATAAGGAAGGGTCTTGTGTAAGTTTGCAGCTTTCATAGGATTTTCTTACACTTACAACATCACCATCACTTCAAGATTAATGTGCATTCCTGAAATCAGTAACACCATGCTAAAACATCATGCTAAAAGACATCAAACAGTTTAACTTTTTCACTTTCAACTAAACACTATTCCACAACATGCTTACAACACAACAGCACTTCCACTAAATAGCCCCTGTTTAATGCATAAATGTTTCATAATTTGAATATTGTCCCTTTACATCAGTTTGTATCCATTTGCCTGATTGTTTGCGCGGGCACACAGTCTATTGTTGTCCGGTACAATAGGCCCGCAATGTGCACCGTCTGTGCCTCATTCTCCCCACTTCACTATCAACTTAATTATTTACGTTCTCCCGTTTAAGACTCACAAAGTGCAAGTGTTGATGCTGCTGTAAGAGTGATGACTTCTTCTTGTTCTCAATTCATTTCATTTCCCATGCAATTCAATTTCTTCATTCATTATTTTGACTTGCTCCTTTTGTTGTTTTCAATGCATAAATTGTTTACAATGCCTTGCCTAATGTTTACGCCTGATGCTTATTGACTTCAAGAATGTGTTGCTATCTTAATCAGTTCATTTCCTAATTGAATTTCATCATTTAGGTCCTTTTCAAGTTTTAGGCATGTGTCCAATGTGCGCAATTATGACCATTCAAAGGACATTGCCAGGACAATGTCCAGTATGTAGTTTTTCTGTGTTAAAATATTTGGTGTTTAACATCACGTTAAGATGTCAAAGTGCAAAGGAATGCTAGGTATGGCTACTAAAGTCAAATAAAAATATCATATTAAGTTTACAAGTTTCAGATGACATCTCTAAGATTAAATTCACCTGGCCAAAATAAATTTAGCTATGTAGCAGTTATAAAGTAGTACTTAACACTGGCTTTCTTAATTATGGGTATTATAGTTCGAAAGAAAACTTAGATATTTATTTTATAATTCAGTTTTGTAGATCTAAATCTAGATTTATTTTATGTAGCACCAACGATCGGGACGCAAGCCTTTGAGGAATAACCTTTAGTTTTACAAAAATAATATTTTCTAAAGATAGAACCATGGTGTATTTTCACGGGTAAATGGCTACCCTGGGAGGTCATTAGGGCATGTCTGTCTAACCTTACACCATAAGGGTACGGTATGGGTGTTACTCCTCCACACGGGAGCGAGGTCAAGTTACACGTTTCTCTCCGTCCTAAACGCGTACGTTTAAAATAGTATCAATTTAAACTAGGGTGTTGCGCTGCAACAAAGTATCGGATGGATTCGCCAGATTCTATCGCAGTTGCAACATCACCGTGTAACGCAGCAGCTGGTATCAGGTGATTTTGGAATTATATCTTACATGTACAAGGATTCACAACATTTTTAACGTAACCTCACAGTATCGATGTCAAGTTACACCTTTACATTATCGTGTAAGTCTGAACACAATTCTGAAATCATCAAACTTAACCTTATCGCGTAACTGATCAGTGTTACATTCGCAGCTGTGGAAGAATCGTGTGATTTCACCTGACGTATTACAAAATTACCATTTACATCAACACCTCTTTAAATGTCCCCGTGCAGAACGTAGAAAAGCGTGTAGCTCCATCACACGGTAGCTCCTGTCCTCTCCTCGCGGGTACAGGTGTTTTACCGGCGCACAGCACGCGTAGCAATCAGCCCCACCTCTGCCTCACCACATTACGGCGCGGAATTATTCAGCACGGTATTGTTCCGACTCAAGTGCCCCACATGTGCCGCAATCTGTGCAGGAATTGCCGTCAGAATCGCTGCCCCTCTGCCCGGGAAGGGTCGCGCTATTAATTAAGGAGGTCTAGCTACATTGTGTTTTTCTTATCTTCATCAGTACACAAAAATCGTATTAGAGCTCTAAAACTATGGAAGCTCTATTGTGGACCCTTATGTTCCTGTATTTGCACTCTTAAAACTGTGATGTGTAACCAAGGAAATAAACAGGAATTGAAATTCAAGAGACAGATTCCAAGCTATCCTTACAATGCGTGGGTTTTTACATCACAATTTTTGATATTCCATGAGCATTTTCTTTTAGATCAGGGTCGATTTTGAGGCCACCGATAACCCCTGTTTTGGACTTTGCATGACCTGGTCAACTATTTGCAATGGCGGCCCAGAACACAAATGTAGATTTCGTCCATTACATAGACCCTCATTGCTGATGCATGAGGGTAAATCAAGGAAATATGTCTTATGAAATCACAAGATTACACCATAGCACCAAGGTAATTCAGCAGCGTTACACATTGGGTACTGAGGAGGAATCTGATAATTTTAAGGAATCTTGCAGGTACAGACTGACATTGACAGTGCAGCTTGCCCTCGCTAGTCTTCGCCCACATTAAGCCGTATTATATCAGAGAGTCAAGTGAATCATTAACGAGACGACTAAATCACTTATTGATTCATTACGACAAAGTGTCACTGAGACGAGCAGCTTTAAATAAGACGGAATATAATCAAACTCGCTCAGGAAATGAAATTGACTGATGATAATGATGATGTGTTACTTAAAATGGGCAACGTCGTAACGTTACGTTATTAGGTTATGGGCTCCGTAGTGACAATCAGGGCGTTTTTATGAACTCAAATAACACAACACTCAAACTTTAACGCATCCAATGCCAAGAAATTGACGCGTTAAGCGTCGTGTTATGTTGGTTTATAACGTTACGCTACCCTGTGGGCGTTACGTTATAAACCAACATATTGCAACGCTAGCCTGTGGACGTTACATTATAAAGTAATATAATGCACAACGAAAGCTTAACGAGTGCAGTTATTCATTTTGGTGAGTTATGGATGGCTGTTAACGTCTATGAAAACGCGCTGAATTTTGTAGAACAAAATTGAGTTGTATGCGAGAATTCCAGTTATTACTTACGTTGGAATGAGTACAGTCAAATTTGAGTAGGGCGTACTAAAACTGTCATTTTTCTATGAGTAAAAGGTAAAGGTCATTCTCTTGATATTACACCATTACTTCCCAAGCAGGCATCTAACCCAACCTTGGTGTAAGTCATTGCCATGAAGTGAAGAAAACAGTGACATTCCACATCCCATTGGGGGTTGGCACACTCAAGCCTGTCCTGCCTTCTTACACTGGTACCAATTTTACACCTTGGTCTGGCGAGGCTGATGAGGCTGGTGAGGCTGTTATAAAGACGTTGTTCAATATTCCTACCCTATCTGGGAATTGAACCAGGGCCGCATGTGCACTTCATACTACAGGACTCACTGTGGGTTGTTCTTTGCTACTTTGTGTACATTTGTTTTATTTTTATTTCCATTTGTAACTTTTTCTAAACATTGGAATTTTATTATGTACTAAGAATACTTTATTTCTAGATTTGTAAATTTTACAATAATTAACACCATTAATTCAAGAGCTGTAAAGCCACAGTTAATGACCCGAATCAGGGCTGGAGAAAACCATGAAAATTTCCGTTTGAACTTTAATCAACACTTAGAGATGAGACGAGGAGACTGTCCCGTAAACTATGATTTCTCCACATTCACTAAGAAATAATTACATGTGTTTCAGTGCGGCACAGGGTCCGAGCAGCTGCCCGTGGACTCCCAGGGGCCCCGGCGGGCAGGACTCCGTGTCAGCCGCTACCCCGCCCTAATCACCCCCGAGAGGTCGCTCCCCCGCCCGAAGGGGTCACCCCGGCAAGATGGAAAGTACCACACTAATAGATTGTTGCTACTTCCCATAACAAGTCAGGGTCATATTGAAAGATAATAGAGTTTCTTGAATTGTCATTTGAAAATTCTAGCCTAATGTGTACAGTTCAAATCGTCTTTAAAGAATATATCACAAAAATTATCCCCTTTTCCAGTGCCATACCCAATTAAAGGTAAATTTAATTAATTTTACTACACCACCTATTTGAGGTGATTTGTACCTTTGGTTTCGAGCAAGTACCAAACTTGATGTGAAACATCAGAGGCTACCTCAATCCCAGTCAGGGCTGGCACACTTGAACATAATCTGTTTACTGTCGCTGGTGCCAAATTTACAGCTTGGTCTCGAGAGACTTTGATTTTCTGAGAAACTGTCCAATGTCTCTCCGTCTGTCTATCTCTCTGTCTATTCAGGGTGTACCTTTTGAGTGCCTTCACCTAGAAACTTCATTTTCGGCACACAGAAACCGCATCGTTATATCTAGGTTACATTTGAGTACCAAGGTCATTGGATCAAATTCATGGTCATCATGATAAAAATTGTTTATATTTTGTTTATCTGCAAATCTTATCTCTGGTTACCCTTTTCAGTACTAAATAAATTAGGTCAAGGTCAAAATATATAAGTCAAGGTCATTCGAAGGTTGTTGCCCAATTCAATTTGGTAAAAAGATCATGTCTCTTCAGGTTTGCATCATATCCTCTTCTGATCAGAGAAATCTTAATTGTTGCTCTCTCGATCAGCTGTGCCCGGTTCTTCATCTCGTTCTCCCTGAGGTACCAGAAGCTAATTACGGTTCATCGTGCTGTGACAGGGCCACACCGGACTCCAGAGCTCCTGGTCAAGTGTAAATGACCCTCCGTGCGCTCTCAGGGACCTTTGACTCCGTGCTGCTCGACCCGGGACGTCCAGAACAATATCTTTATCTGCGCTAAAGGAGCATCTCCGCTCATCTGTCCCGGCCGAACTGCCCATATGGTAAATCCACTTATACCCAAAACACAACTGTGACCTCTTAATGTATTGGATGAGAGATGATGTGAGAAGGAAAGATGTTGTTAAGCTTTTGTGACTTAACTAGAGTTCCTCTGTAATCATAGTTGTTGCTCCCTATTTTAAGGCCTGCGTGTTTCATGCTACACCATGCTCGGTAAAGCTCTAACTAGATTAATGCATGGTGTCTCAGGGTAAGATTATTTTTAATTTTTATGACCAGGGATCCATTTCATAGGGCCACTGTTTTGGACCTGGGACGTGAAGGAGCATGCTCACTCGCTATAATCTTCAGAGTTTATTATCCTGGAAAGCACCTGTGATTTTGCACTTGCTTTCTTCTCAAAGAGTTATCTACAGTGTTTATGAGTGTTAGTGGACAGCAGGCCTGAATTCTCACACATTTTGTACTCTCTTTTCATGGAGTGTCAGTCTAAAGGTGTATCCTACTGTTGTTGTCAGTCTCTTTTAGGTGGTCTGCATAAGTTTCTAAAACATAAACCAGTTTTTTGGAAACAGAGGATGAAAATCCTATCAGTTTTGAAACAGTATCACATCAACAGCACGGCATGGAATTCTTTTGTTCTCTCTTTTGTTCTGTACGTTTTACCATTGACAAGAATTTCAGGAGCTGTTGATAGACATTTCGGGAGCTGGCAGCTAGGTGTTGTGCCATTGTTTTCTGAAAAAAGGTGCAAAGTAACAACAGTTCGTTACGCAGCTTAGTTTGCATTAATTGTACATTGAACAAGCGAGTTCCAGCACAGTACATCAACTATCTGTGTTGTAGAACTAGGGGCGAGGTGTAACCTCCCGCTTCTATCTGAATTGGGGGTAATCTTCTACACACCTGGCGGGTCTTTGTGGTTGATGTACATGTGTGTTGTAATGTTTGAGGGTTTATAAATAGAATGTGAAAGTCAAGAAAAGTGCAAGGTCAATGTCATCCCGTGCAATGCACGGGGACCATCTAGTACGTAATAGAGATCACCACGACCGAGCGTAACATAAATTCCGACTTCTCAATGGCAATTGTACAGTGGCACATCCAGATATCACCACTGGAGAACAATAGAAAAACACCATGAGAAGTCGTAAGCGTTATATCACGTAGAATACAAATGCGTGATGTCTGACTGTGAATATCAAATTTAAAATCATATAAAATCATTAATGTTACACAGAAATATTTGAATTCTACTAAAGTCAAATGAAATTTCCTAATGTTTACATTTTCAACAAAATTATTGCACAATAGACTAGAAACTAGAGTTTTAAAGTTGTCACAGCTTTGTCTAAACCTTGTATTGTAACAAGTGACCTTTGTGCTAAAAGTTCAAGAACCATGCAGCTAGTTTTCATAAAGTTAACGCCCATCCGTTAACGCAACAACAGAATAAGTGTATCCATTAGTGTAGCAGTATGCATTATGTTGGTTTATTACAGAACGCTGGTCTGGTATTATGTAAAAAAACCAACAAAACGTTACTCTCAGTATTCATTTTGTTGCGTTATGAATGTGCATTAAGTTTATGAAAATTTTACCAAAATACGCTGATGGACTCTCAGCACAGGTTCTACAGAATACAAAATCTCAGAGAACGTTTTTTTTTCTTTCTCTCCTGACGGTTAAAACTTCGGCGGCAGTTAACAATTAATGCGCCGTTCCATTACGCGAGTTAAGATCGGCACACAGGCAGCGACCAATCTTCATTTGCGAGTAAAAGTACATTAGATGCAAATCTACAGCCAATTAATTGGAGAACAATTTGGAACAATATTGTGAAAGAAGTAGATGTGTCTGGTACGGAGTCCCAGGAGGTCAAGGCAAGTAACCAGTCCATTGCCGGGGTCAGGGAACAGGTGTAATGGGTACGGCATGTACGAATACAGTACGAGTACACTGAATAGTTCTAACAAAATGCCACTTTAAAACCAGATATATTCAAAACAAATTATAACTGTAACTTTTGATTTTCCCACTAATGTTACAAGATTAAAATATCAAAGGAAAATGGTATCAAAGGATGAAATTTTATTCATTTTGACAAATTTGCGATGTTTTCTTATTCGCTTGAAAGCAACACGTGGAATTCTTTTGTTCCGACAAATATATTACCTGTGCCGATCCATCGGATCTCTGATGAATCAATCGCTACACTGAAAAATCGCAATCATCGATGTTGAATTCTTGTCATCGGATCATTAGCACTGTTATATTTTAGCATATAACAGCATAAAGGTTATGACAAATTGCATTTCAAGCAATTGCAAATCTAAATAAATTAAACATGTAATATCATACTAATTACTACTAAAAATGTACTAATGTTATAGTGCAAATCAACAAAGGTTATATTTTTGTTCATTCCTAGTCAATTTTGGTCAGATATCATCACTTCTGTACATATTTGTAGTGGTAATTTGGTAATTTTGATTATCCGGATATTCGATCGATTTCAAGGACTCGATGATCGATGATAACTTTTGTCCGATGGCACAGTACTGATATTACCTGAATTGTTGCACTAGAGGCAGTGCATCTTCTGTCACTGGAGTGATGTCATGCCCTTGCATCGTTTACGTCAGATTCGAAATCATCATTTTAAAATGATTGTCATATCAATCGAAATGTCCTTGAAACACGAACAGGAGAAATGCTACAGCACAACCGTGAATGTCAACAATACAGGATTCAATACACTCTATCTACACCCCATTCCACTGCACAAGGAATCGGTTGGATCTCTATTGCCCCGTCGTCCATTACAATTAAACATGGACCGGATTCGCGAAGAGATCGCCGAGCTCACCCTACCCCTCTCCCCGGCTCTACCCCTCCCTGACTCACGGGCCAGCTCCCCCAGCGCCGCCCGGACCTTTAATTTATCAAGGACCGATACGATCTGTGTTTGTCCCCAGCCCATCTACCATCTCACTCACTCCCAGTCACATGTGTGCAAAGCATGTGAGTGTAAGTCAAGAGAGAGAGCGATGAGTTTGTACTTCAATAAGTTGTTAAACTCCCTACCTTACTAAACAAGATATAAAATTGGGTCTGGTTCCCTGGTCTAGACCCCAATCTTGATCTGGAGACACTGGTATCCATATCATGAAACTAAAGTCAGGGGTGAGTAAGAAAGGAAGGACATTGGATGTGAGTGCCAGGATTCGTTTGAAGGAAGAGTCCATCTATTTTTTGATTATCAGCAGTGCTAACAGCATACCCAACATGGTCATCTTTTCTTTGGATGATAGACTTTACTTCAGGCAAGAAATGCAAAGGGTAGTGCACCAGTTTTCACAATGTATAAAATTCACCTAATCCTGACGTGAACTATCATCATTTGATGATTCAATCAAGTGTAACATACATTACGCGCATGTTACATGCCAATCACCTTGTGCACCACCTTTATACCTTTACATGGTCACAATGTGACACCACCCGAACCCAATTTCAGACCCGGTGCCAGAAAACAATAACTTGAACTCGGAGTCAATCTCTTTCACTTCCCATTCACCCAGTGCTGGAAGCTCTTTATGTTCCAAGATATGATTACCAGTGGCTCCAGAACAGGATTGAGGTCAGGTGCTGAGGGCTTTTTGAAATCCAAGATGCAGGTACCAATGGCTCCAGAAAATAACTGGGCTCTGGTCCTGGGAAGATATCAAATACTGGAACTCAAACTCAATTTTCTTTCTGCTCCCACCCACCCTGTGCTGGAGGTTCTTTGAGACCTGAGTTACAGAGATGACACAAGATAACATCAGCAAAAACCCGGCCTAGTAATGTTAACGTCTGGTTCGTAATTTACAAGGTGAGCGATAATCGGTGAGTTGAACACCCTCGGGAGACACGTGGAAGGACAATTACATTTGGCCTGAGCAACAAGGGAGAGATGAAACATTTAACTCTTACATTTGTGACTCTCTGACAAATGGGGGCTAATTTGTGTTCTTGTAGTAAATGAATGATTTACACACATTAAGCTTGTGGAGGAATCTTTCTGAGGTGTTTTCTATGGCTTCTGCTAAATGGGACGAGTTGATTGTAGGAAGGTGGGGAGATGTACATTAGGTCTTCCTTGGTAATGCTGTTTTCGTACTTTGATAATTTAAAGCAAATCGCACAGCACTTAGAGAAGTTTGACTCATATCACAAAGGGAGTTGGTGGTCATCCTTCGTAGTCTACAGTAAAATGTAACAGATTGTTGAACAAAGGAGTGTCACAAGAAAACCTTTCTTTACAAGTAAGGTACACTGTGATTAGACAGCAAAAGCTGTTTCCACACCTGGTTATTGCGCAAAATGATAGAATCCGTCACGGTCGATTTTGTTCAGTTAACTTTTTAACTGACTCGATTTGAAGTGAATCAATAAAACGAGAAACCAAAAGCAAAAACTTACACAACAAAATCTTCCATCTGCAGATTCATTCGAGCAAACCACAGAATTTTCCAGCATTTTGTTATCAGTGAAACATTGTAATAATACTTCAAGATTAATTAGAGGATTCCAGTTTCAGAACAATAGAATTTCACGATGTACATCAATAGTGCAGCCTGGAATGCCTTTGTACTCACATGTTCTCACGTTGGTGTCAGGAGCTGCTTGAAAAGGATAAGATGTTTTAAATGGGTATCATGTATTTGGGCAAGTTTTGTAATTCTGAAACACGTAGTTACCATCTTACGACAGTACAGCAGGGTCTGTTTTGGGCGAACTACCAAGTGTACAAGGACAGTCTGTACGCCCAAAAGAGACCTGGGACAAATATTTTTGGATGTCACTTTAACAATTTAATTTATAAAACATAGTATAAAAAATGGAAACATACTAAAATGCATAAAACTTTGAAATCTGAATCAAAACAACATAAAAATGTCAAAATTAAGAATTAAATATGTCATTATATCTTAAGTTTATGAGTAAAAAATTAACGAAAACACTTTGTGATTTGTAAAAAAAAGTCCAAAAATGTTTGCCCAAAACAGACCTTTTTGCCTACACAGTGCAAACTTTTTTGTTCACCAATTGGGAATGACAGTCTGTTTGCACAAAAGAGTACCAAATACTATGAAAAAACATCCGTGCTCAAGAAAAAGTACGTGGATAACAGTGTGTATGCGCAAAAGGGTGTCCGTGCAAAACAGACCCTGCTGTACTCGTAATGCCATGCTGGAATTTTCCTTATTGTTGTTTTTATTTGTGTTGCTATCTGACTAGGCAGTTTAGTTTAACCTAAAAGTGTTGAGCCCTGAAAATCCCATCAGGTTTGGAACAACAGATTTCCATCCTCTGCTTACATGCTTGAGGAAAGCACAGCGTGGAAATCTATTGTTCCAAACATTTCTGGGAGTTGATGCATTCAAACTCTCATAACACATGCATGCATGTTAAATGCGCGTGAAGGAACCTGCAACATTACTATTTACCACTTAGGAAACATTAGAACTCCAGGACCTGGGTGAGATTTTCGTCACGAATAATCTGTGTTTACAGAATCGAATGAAACCAGCGAAAATTAGCTTCCTCGTTCTATCACGCGGCATATCAAGCGTTTTGTCCGCAAATCTTTCCCCTCGGTGTGATCCCTCACCCGGCTGACAGGGGATCAATGGCACTGGGTTAGGGCCTCCCTCCCCGGGGGGAGAGAGAGGTGGCCGGGAGAGGACCCAGGGGAAGGGAGACAGGGCGATTGCGGAATAGAGAAGTTTAATTCTCGTCAAAAACGTAACTTTTTGCAAATTTTTACGTCGGTCTTCACAGCAAAATGAAGAATTCCACGGGGTTTTTTTCAGATTATATTTTGTGCAAAGAAAGGCTTGAAAATGTCTTCAGAATTGTGTTGAATTGTCGAATAAAGGAATGAGTGTCCAAAATAATCAAGAAGTAAATTTTATTCCATAAATTAGAATATCTATTTGGAAACGAGTACGTGTCAGAGAGTATCCCTGAAAAGACAGTCTTCACCCAAAATATGGTGGTGCACTTCTTAACCAAAAACGCATGTGAGAGTAAGGCATTAGCTACTCGTCTAAATGTTAAAAGGACAAGCGTTTGTGGTTATTGAAAGGTTGTGTTAGATTTTAAATCACGTTTATGTTTCAAGATTCATGTAACTCAACCTCCCTACTGTTACCTAACCCCTCCCGTCTCACACCACCCCATGTCACTGTGCCCCTCCCTCGGGAGGCCTCAACATTTGACATGTATGGAATCTCCAGATTGCAGGATTACGATCCGGTTGTTCTGGATGTGAATCCGGTGACAAGTTGTGTTTTGTGTCCTTTTGTTTCTGTAAATCCTGATCAAGGCGGTTAATTTTAAACGGGACTGCGTAAAGTGGATGATTGGCAGGTCCAGATTACGGATTTGTTACTTTAAACTGGATCAGGGTGGGGAATCAGATCTTCTTTTATTTTTTGTAAACCATTTAATGGGCCACTGGTACCATATGTTTTGGAAATGGGGTGACAGGCAGGATATCTTGCTTGCGTATAATGTGATACTCAACATCGCTTCTGTTTTGCTCCTGCTATCTGCTTGATGTGTACACTGTATATGGGTGTTAGCTGCCAGGCGGCGACACTTCATACGTACGTTTTCAAGCATTGGTGAACAAGTATTGTGCAGGACTCGAACCCACAACCACTTTACATTCGGATACTCAAAGGAATCGGCCGTTTCAATGTGCAACTGTGGCAGAATGAAGATCACTTTATATCCGTCCCTGAATGGAAGCATAAAGATCAAGCAAGAAATGGCTAGCGACATCCGTATGCTAAGAAGACACCCACACTTACATCCTCACTCTGGAATGGTAGAAATCTGAAATTTGGCTGTTGCGTAATGCTGCTTCCAAGGCTCTATGCTGCTTTGTTACAGCAACCTTTCATGTTGATGTACAGCTACAGATTTCAACCCAGCTCTCTCACTAGAAAAAAACATAAAACAGCATGACTCCATTTTGTGCTTTTCTCACAGTGTCAAAATTACTATTGGTTCCATGTGTTGCCCATTTTAAGAGTTTTACAGATGCTTGATTATTTTGTAGACTCACTGCTAGCTATAACTTAATATTTGGAGTCCTGTTTGCTTCAAAAGTCAACATTTCTGGACTTTCGGTCTAGACATTTGCGCTATTCTAGTACAGTAAAATATGCATTGGGCGAACTCCCCGTTTTGAGGGAAAAAGTATGCAGAGTGAAAATCAGCTTGGTGATTTAAAATTAGTGCACAGATGAAATTAGTTCTCCCAATGCCAATACTGTACTAGTAAAACAGGAATCAACTTGTTAATTTTCCTCAAAAGGAAAAGTACTGCCTACAAGACTACATGAAAGTTAGTCTTATCCTACTGGTATGCTTTAATAAAAGTTTAATAAAACGCAGAAGAAACATCTGCATTAAATATTTACTGTTATGTACAGATTTTCCTCTCAACAACAGCATAATTCAGATGTTTTAATATACACAAAGGTGCGCATAACAACATGTCCCGTTTGGGGAAGATAGATTTTTCAGTGTCAAAAAACCTGCATCTCTTAGGTCCCCAGTTTCCATGGTAACATAGTATCATTACAAGGAACGCGGAGTGAAACCTCAAAGGGTCTCATCCTGAACGCATCATCTCACAGGGCTTTCAACCCCTATTCATAAAATACATCAAAAGTCAGTCCCCAATGGGGCGCCATTGGGACAATAGTTAAGCCCACCCTATCCAGAATGCTGTCTAATTCCAACCTTTTCTACGCTGAACTGGAGAAATGTGAAATGAGGCAGAAAGGTCCTGGATTGAACTGTTTTCTGCTTTAAGGACAAGGATGACACTGAAACTGATACAGGGAGCATTTCTTATCAAGTCTTCCATGACCTTATTGTCCATTTCTGTCTCAGTGATGAAATAAAGTCAGAAGAGATGAGGCTCATGGAGAGAAAGAAAGGTCATCCTTCTCACTAACTGACGAGTGACTGTCTCAGTGTCTTCTTTGGGAAAATGTTAACCTTTAAATAATGCCTCTCTGTCATTGTGTAACAGTAAATGTTTATTTCACTGAGTTTATTGTTTCAATTCTTTCTCTATTCTGATAAATAGCGCGTAAATTTTACGTTCAGAATCCTTGAGTGAATGAAAACCTCAAATTTGCACTACAAGATGAATATTTCAAGATGCTAATGGTAAATTTTTGATGAATACAGTAAAATCTGTATTGGCAAACTCCCTGTTTTTCACAAAGAAAAGTACTTGGATGACAGTAGGTTCACCCAATGGAGTACAGAATGCTAAGTAAAAATCAATTTGGCAATGGCTAATACGTCCAGTGCAGATTTAGTACTGAATAAACATATCTTTTGTAGAATAGGGGAGTTTGGCAACCAAGATTAACCTTATGCTCCTAGGTAAAACTCATGTCCAATATTTTTTCCTATGTAGCAATACACCTCTCAACTTGATCAAACAAGGAATGCCAGTTACTAGAGTGTGCTTTAAAATTCAAATCAGCTTTTAGTATCGTTTTATTTCACTTATGTCCGTGTAACATTGCACGTTATTGACTGCGGACAGTGAACGGATGGACTGACAGGTCTGCGGACATGGAATGGGCTGGACGGGGCTGACCAGCGACCACTGCTCGGGAGTATCTGGCTCAGGATGGAGGTAGAACCTTCCACGCTCCCCCAGCCTCTCATGCGGCCCTGATGTCCAAGATTATTCTGCCTTTTTATCTGCTCACATGTTACCATGATATATCATTCAGTGTCACCAACAGGTTTATATTATTTTATGAATAAAAAGGATTTGAATAACAAAATACTTGTCGATTTCTCAAGTTGACAAAATAAGCTAGAGTAATTTTGTTTCTTATATTGAAAACAGTAGTCTATGACATTCAAGAAACAAATTTCATTGGAAAGTACCCCAGCATTATGTGAAATGATTTATGACAATGTAGGCACTTGTGCAACTTAAATGTATGTGTCTATTTCTCAAAAATGCTTTAATATATAATGGAATAATTCAGTGACAGAAAGTGCCAACAATGAAACTAAAAAGTATTTTTGCACCTCATTTTTCAAAGAATAAATTTCCTGAATCGGCACCCTTGAAACTAAATAGTGTTCACGCACACACCCATGTTTTAATGATAAATAACAGTTAGATTGCTCTTATAACTGAACTGTGTAGAAGCCCCTCATGTTTAAATCATGTATTACAGAAATGACGCTCCAGTAACTAAACTGAGTATACCTGCCATGTTTATGTGATAAATAACAGCATGGGCGCTCCTGTAAGTAAACACATACACACTTCCCATGTCCCGGACTAGCTGGTCTGTAGATAGGCCGTGGTCTGCCTCTGGGTCTCCTGTCCCGGCTCAACCAGCATTAACCCGGCCAAAAGTCGCTGTACGCCCGTAAGCCAGGTAAGATAGCCGCGGCTGATATCTTGATGCCCAGAGGCTTTGGATCTCTTTGCCAGCCTGACCGTTAAAGACGAAGATATACACGGTGGACATATTATGGGCATTCTGCGGGAATCATAGAGTTGAACTGAAGGACTTAGACCCCAATCCCTCTAAAGTCAATGGGGTGGAAAACCCGAACCGTTTTACTGATTTTCATAAATACCCAGGCTTTGCTCTTTTACACCCATTTGAGCCGTGACTAAAACTGTGAATTGCTATTCCAATCAGAGGCCTGGACCTCAGATATAGATAGACAGATAGATTCTGGACAGGAATATTCTGGACATTATGGATTTTCCTCCGGAATGACCCAGGCTCGGACTTTGGTTGATGGCTCATTATGATTATCTGTGAAATCAGTATTAGTTTTATTTGTCGCCGGGTTATTTATTTTGTAGGCAGTTGTCATCAGGCCCAGATGGCTCTGGTAACTCTGGTTGATCCGCCCCGGTTGATCAAGTGCGTAGTTAAAGGTCCAGTTACCGAGGTGTAGTGTCTGTAACTCTAAGCGTGACGAAACGGTATACACAGTGGCGGATCTAGGGGGCGCCGGCGCCCCCGCCCCCCAACGGCAAAAATTTTATTCGTTTTCATGTGCCCCACCACCAACAGACCAAATTTTGTTAGTGTTTCTGTACTTCTCCCTCCATTTT
>JBCAUI010039449.1:0-21026 GCA_038406195.1 Haplosyllis anthogorgicola | reverse complement strand
ATATTTACTTTGATGATTAATACTCATTGCTGAAAGTTGTAAATTTCATTTGTTCTGTAAACCATATATATATATATTTACTTATACATAGTTGAATATATAGTGGAATATACTGGATTATTATTTGAAGTTACTTGACAACAGATATGTTGAAATTTAAATAATTTTTAGGTAAGTTGTCATTTATTTATCTTTATCCACATTTATTCATTGTTATTCATGTAAATACAGATGAATATGGATGAATACGGCTGTGAATACAGAGTACTTTTCTCCACGTGTTGTATCTGGGTCACATATGGTTTTATTTGCATATTAATCAGTATTCGTGACGAATACGGCCTAAAAACGAATGCTCATGCTCATTAGGGCAATCTCAAGACAGAGTCTTAGGAAGGCTTAGGTCAGAGGCTCAGGCAGGTTCTCCCCTGAATTTATTCATTTAGCCGAATAAGCCGCAGAAGTAATATAATTCGCAAAAAGTCCTAACACCGCACACTCCGTTTCTCCTAGAGCCTCGTTCTGATTTTAGGGGATTCCTGGCAGGGCTATCCCAAGTTAGGTTTATTTTCAGTGGCACAGGCTTGGCAGCAGGGAAACGGTGTAAGATGGGAAAGCTAAGAATTCACGTCGTCTATTGGTAATATATCAGTTATATTATTTCATATTTACTTAAAATAGTATTATCAAGTTTCTGATCATATAGACCAAGTTAAAATAGTGCCTAATCAGGAATAGATTTCAAGAAATTGCATAACGTATTTCTCTTCAGTAGATATATCGAACAGTTGAAAATATCGAACATTTGTTCTTTTTGTTGTAACAAACGAAAAAGTTGACAATAAAACTACAGTAGAAATTACAGTGGAAATTCAGTTCAACCGATCTGCTTTTGCACGACCACTGTTTCCTTGCACAACAAAATAAAGTATCCAGAAAAGACGACCACCCCAATGACGACAATTTTACTTAACAAAATTGGGTGGTCATCTTGTATAGATCTAGGATCGCGTACATGAATTTGCGTATTTTACATACAAGTGACACCTGCATATTTCCTGTTTGAATTCAACAGTTTAATTTTATAATCTTGAATCAATATTAGTTGAATAATTTGCTCATTTTCTTTTAATTTTAGTGGAGCATGAGGGTACGAGCCCAAGGTAAGATCTGCAAGTGTATTACATGTTTGATTTAATCAGGACCATCTGCACACCTTGCACAAGATTCTTTTCAAAATCTTTCTGTATTTTCCCCCGGCATAATATCTTGGTAAATGTCCCGTGGAAACAAATACACTCCTCTCCGGTTATATCAATAAATTTGGCGACATAAAATTGTATCGATATTAGCGGGATATCGATATAAGCGGAACCAATATCTATATATTTTAATTTGACTGACTGCAAGAGATTGTATCGATATAAGCGGGATATCGATATAAGTGATATCGATATATCCAGGGAGGAGTGTAATATGAAATATTACGGCAGCAAGTAGGCTTAGACTCTAAATTATGTATGCAATTTTTTATACTTTCAGTTCCGTAAATTCCAGACGGAGCTTGAGGACATATACGGTGATGAACTAGAAATCGTAAGCAAACTAATTTACTAATTTACCATTCAATCAGGAAAATGACCCAAGGATTTTTGAGCATAATTGAATATTTAAAAAAAAAACCCCTAAGAAACGACTTTTTGATAAAAATAAAAAAACAGCACAGCTGAATTTGTTACACTCTTATATGATGCAGACCAGTTAATTAAGGACCACCGACCACAAATGGATCATTTGAGATCACCGTAAACGATCGCCTTGTATTCTCCAAACTGGTTTGTTGTAGTATTGAACCTCAGATGTTCAAGGGTATTGGGGCATTATAGCTATTAAGTGCTACTAGGCAGCTCCAACGTGCATTACTTGAAAATTCAAGGCAAATGATCGAAGATCCTCTATCCTTGGGTCATTTTGGCTTTAATTTTCAAAACATGCTATAAAAGCACGACTAACCTTTTGCTGATAACATTAACCGTGTCTTGTCATTCCAAGGAGTTCGCCACTTCAGTAGTTGGTCACACCCATGACATAATGTAGGAATGCTCAAAATACCTGACTGAACATGGAGGATGCAAAGGCATGGGGGCCAAATAAGCCATGACTAAAGAGAAACATAAAGCCTCTAGTTATAAGAACCAATCTAACATTTCAGACAAGTGAAGGAACGCCGTATGTGAGTGGTTACTTTGAGGTCAGCGTCGCCGGAAAACTCGTCTTTTCCAAAAAGGTCTGGTTTCTCTCAAATAAACATTCTTTGTAGCAGTGGCAGATTAGAGGGGTGGATGGGTCTAAAATAATAATTACATGTACACTCGTCCCCAGATATATCGATATTTTTGGTGCGGAAAAATGGCATCGATATAAGCGGGATATCGATATAAGCGGAACAAATATCTACATATTTTAATTTGACTGACTGCAAGGGATTGCATCGATATAAGCTGGATGTCGATATAAGCGATATCGATATATCCGGGGAGGAGTGTAAACAGTTCTCTTGCATCCCATCTTGGGTCATATGCCGTTTCCTCTAAACTTGTAAAATATTAGTAGTTGAAAAGTAGCATGAAGGTTGTAAAATTGTAAATATATTTGTTCAAAGCGTGCCAAGTACTTGTAAGGTATTTATCAATAATATTGGACATAATATTTAAAATGTGTAATTTAATGAAGGTTACAAGTGATACCAAGTATATGCATAGTTCTTTATGCCGAGATGTAATCTGTGGTCGATTTTTAGAATGGCGATGGTTACATGGATGGCCCTGGAAGACCCAAGTTCAAGAAGTTCTGTGCTATCATTGATGCTGCACTGAAGTAAAGCATCACTTTTAACATGGGTAAGAAGTACTGCTTTACAAAATGCCAGAATACCTTGTGATGGGGCCGAACATAGAACATCTTTTTAATAAAGGGCATTCTTATTTAATACAGTGTAGCCCGTCTTGAGCGGCACCTACCTTGTGCGACATCCTGCCTTTTACATTTTCTTTGTAATATGAATCCTTCATATTCATGTTTAGTTAACCTGCCTTGAGCGGAATAACTGACTTTTACGGTATTCTAGTCGTAACAAATTAGGGTGCCGTTCAAGACAGGTTCTTCCATAGATACATAATGCATGGAGACTAAAACAGTGGCAGTGGGGGATCAATGTGTAATTATACGACCTAAAGGCTGAGTCATTGCAAACAGCTGCCGTGCCTAAATAATTTTTATTGCATGTATTTATTTGACCTGCATGTATATTTAATGTTTTGCAGCAAGATGCTTGGTTTTCATCACCCAGAACAACTACGGATGACAGGCCGCTATCTAAACCTGTGTGCAGGCGGATGCGAACTCGAAGAACAATAGTTGGTTCAGATTGATGAAATCCTACCATTCACCGTGTTATCATTATCATCAACATTATCATTATTAATAAAACCCGAAACATTCCATAAAACGATCTTAGCAGTTCAGGGGAATTATGTAAACACAGTAGCATTTTTATACATTCCAAATTTCATAATTATTATTCTCTTTTGGACAAATTCAGTAATCTATGCTACTTATGGTTGACATAATGTGTCAAACTTACAAGTGTGTGCAAACAGTGTAAAGTAGTTTTAACAAATGTACAAAATAAAAATTTGTTATTCAGGTTTTCACTTTTATGTCTCGTTTTATGAATACTTACAAGCGGGTAAAAAGTGGTTAAATAGAGGTTTGGCAAGAACTTATTTAAGATTAACTGTGGTGTTCTGAAATAAATTGGCATTCAACCGAAAAGTCGAAGAATGGAATTCGTTAATCCCTGAAAAAGGCACCTCAAATTTCCCTGTTGACAAATTTTTAAATGCAAGGTTACAGTTCTGCTGTGTGTATACTCAAGTAAGCGTGTGCAAAATCTCTCCAATATTGTGATATATTTATGCATATTTCATTTTGTAAAAGTTTGTGTCGACTTGGTAGTGTTGTGCTTAAATTTTAAACAGTAGTTGCCACTCTTATCGCGATGTACTGGAATTAGTGTTATAGTTGGCCAAGTAGAGACAGTATGACTAATTCTATTAGACAGGAAAGAGAAAGTAAACACATTTGATTCAAAGAGTCTTAAAATGTGACAATTACATGTTATCCAGGAGAACTCTGTAGCACACATGCAGGCCTTGAATTTTTACTTCGTTCACTGCATCATCATCATTTCTATTATCTCTTTGATAATAAATTACAGAAAGTTGATGAAGCTGTTCTTTTTTTTTTTTTTTTTTTTGCTCATTTGGCATAATTGCCAAAGAGCCTACAGAATCATGAATTGTCCGTCGTTGTCATCGTCCTGCATTGTCGTCGTAGTTGTCTGTGCACAGCAAGCCTGAGCACACTACTGATCATAGACTTCATATCTTGCACACACATGCACCTATGTCCCATCTCAAAGCCTGTTAAAAATTATGTTGCTGTGATGATTATTCTTAAATTGGTTGTCATATTTGTATTTTTCTTTGAGCCTGTCTCCTGGACATGGATTTGATGGTACATACCTGATTTTTGGCTGTCTTATGCATCTAAATACCCTCTTTATTTCCTGTAAAAATCCTATTGATGCCACTTACATTGTCAGTTTAGCAGCCATATTTGTGTTTTTCATAGATTATTTCATTGATCACATTGGAGATTTGATCCTAGACACTTTGTATCCTTGTGATATTGTAACCTTAATTGTCTTAAGTATTTTGATATTGCCAAATGAGCTCAGGTCCATCTGGACCTATTTTATTTACAGTAGGACCTCTTTTGAGTGACACCCAACTTTTGCAACGGGTTTCATGTCTGTCCCAATTGGCTTAAATGAACTCGAGAGATAACTATTAACAAGTCATTCAGATTAAAGGCATTTTATTTAAGAAATTCAACAAATAGTAACTAAAATAGTTATCACAGATAAGAATTTATCACAAACAAAAATATGTACGTATATCCCCGCTTGAACTGAAATATCCAGGCGTAAAAACCAGAAATGTTCAAGAACCATATTCCAACATAGAACATTTTGAAGGATTTGTCCGTCAATTTGCCTAAGTTAGGTGTACGGGGACCTTACTTGGCATGGTGTATGTGAATTACACATCATTTAATTAACTTTGATTCATGTCTGTTGTTAGCATGGTGTCCTTGCCAGTTGGGGTCCGTCCAAGAGTAGTTCAACATTTGACATGGGGACTGCGCATTAAATGTTAATCTGTTCTTGCATTTCTTTCATGCTGGTCAGTTTTCACTTTGCAGAAAAGCAGTGGGCACATTACAAAAAAAATTAAATAAACATTACACTTTGTGTATTCATTTTAATCTAATAGTATCGTTGAATCCAGCTTGGTAAATAAAATTAGTGGGGTTTCCCTTTATTTAAATGAATAAGCTCATTTACAATTCAAACTACCAGTCTCTGTACTTAGAATCAGTTTTCTGGGATAGAAAACCATTAAAAATAGAACAGTAACTTAGAGGACGAGTTCATCAAGTTCCTGCATAAATGTTTGGTACCAAGATCTAATACCAAACAAATACACTATTTTTTGATTCCTGATGTTTTTCAATTTAAGTGAATCCTAGGAAACCGAAATTGGAACGTCTTACTCCGCTTTACATTCTTTCCTGATCCTTTCACAAAGTTTCCGTATCTTGGGTTCGGTTGTTTGCTGAAATAAGGACATCGGAGTTTATGTGACAAAATATACTAATTCAGGGGTTTTTTTCTAAATAAAGCATCGCATGCTAAGACAAGAACTGCGAAATTTATTTCGTTCCGAGTAGTCACAATTTTAAGCAATCATCAAAGTAGAACACCCGTTGGTACTTTAAGATCTAAATTCTAATATAACCAATAGAGCCTAATAAAACATGTAACTGTGTGCTAAACTTTGCCTACCCTCTGATCAGATGTTTTCAAACTGTTGAGATGTAGGAGCGGCATACATGAAGGTCTCCCGTGTGCACACTGGAATGGTAGTGAACATCCCGACAATGAAGCAACAAGTTTCTTACACTCAGTCAAAGTCAGGGGATCACCGAACTTAATGGCACCTACAAAATCATGTAAAGTCACAACGGTTTTCTTTACCGGTGAAACAGAGTCCGTTAAAAATTATTATGTGTCTGTAAAATATTTAATGAATTTACATGTAATTTGAACCGTTACAATACAAAGTATATGTGCTATAAATACTAACCATGACACGCCTGTGAACACAATATATTGTGCAATGTAGGTGGTAAACTGGCTACACTTCCTGACGTTATTTTCAACAACTGGAAAATGAAAATATGTATGATGGTGCGCATAGTTTGATATAACACACACTAAGTTTCTTGAAACATTTACTACTTCAAAATTTGTAAACACGTTACATACCTCGGCTTGTTCTACCAAATATTCCTGTAATAAAAAGAAATGATAGTCGTGTTACAGTTTTACAGACCCTTTGTGGTGTAAATTTGTTACAAGTGACATGATGCAACATATAAACCATAATTTTCTCACAAAGAATACGAACTGAGTACCTGAACAAGTTGAGTCATTGCACGAGTTTTATTCTTTTTCATCTGTGCCACCTCTTTACTGATAAGGCATGCCGGGACTTGACTCACAAAGATTTTGGTCACATCATCTCTGTCTTCACCGAATTCAATGCCTGGAAAAAAGAGTCAATGAAGAAGACTTGAAAATTTGCAATAAGATGTTCAATTTCAGATCAAGTTTTAATAATAAAGGTAAACCTTGAACTTTGATGATGATACATACAATAAAGACGTAAAGTATACACTTAAAGTAGACGAGCCTGTTACTGTGATGTAAGTTTTGAATGCCTTTATTATCCTTGCTAGATCACTGCTTAGGATGACCTCTAGTGGTGGGTTAATATCACTCTTCTCAATCAGAGTATCCTCCATAGCTGACTTTTCTAATAAAGTATCCACTCTACACAGACCTGGGAAAAGCGAATGTTTTTGTTGAGTATACCTTGACATATTCTACATGTTGTTGTTACTGTTTGGTTATCCTCATAATATCCGAGCATAAACAGCTTTATGTTTACCATGGTGCTTTATTTGCAGTATTATGTTCTCACTCTAGCTTTGACGTAACAGTTCTCTGCCGTGAAAGAAATAAAATCGATGCTTAACTAACTTGCTGTGAGTTGTTCAAGTCGAACTCTCTCGTGTGCAGCATGTTGATCAATAACTACAAGCACATCCGAATTCTTTTGTGTCACACTTGCGGTGTCTGGGTCCGGTTTCATCACACACAATATAAATTTGTCATCAACTTGCTTCAGTACCTTAAAAACGAATTGGAAATTAACATTTCTAGCTTTTTAACAGTCATGGATACCCATGCATTTAAGTCAAGCACAACTGTATGCAATAATTCAATTCAAACTGATATTCTGATAATCTAACGCTACCTTCGCAGTCTGAAGCATCTGTTTTGTAAAGCGTTGTGGCTGAATCAATGTTTGTACTTTGACATCCTGCTTCGTGATTTGAGTTCTGTCTGATACCGCGTAACACGGTGCCTGGAAAACAGGAAATTAAATCCAGTAGAGTATCTTGCATTTGAAAACGATCGTGTTTCAATAATCACCTGTCCAATGTCAAAATGTACATGCAATGAATTTAGCTTCTCTTGTTCTTGAACGTTTTGTGACATATGTCAACCTAAATAGTGATTAACCCCACCAGAAAACTCTACTAACCTCACAGTAATAAGATCAAATGCCACATTTATTTTATTCAAGAACTGCATCGTGTGTATTCATGTACATATCAACAGATAACAAGTTGTCCGCAAACGGTACAAAACAGCTACAAGTTTCTGCTGCAGTGTCCTGCAGCTGCTGGTAGTAAGCAGTGACGCTCGAACACTGCACACATGCACTGAGTTCACTGAGTACTTTGCAATTTTGGTGTGAAAACTGTAGGCCGGTTTGCCTCGCTACAAAAACAATACCAGCTAAAAGAAACTTTTAGCTGTTAATGACAGGAGAATTAGACACTACATGGCATGACTTACATCACTCGGCTGTTTAAACATCGGATTCTCCCACTGTTTGAAGGACGTGTATGTACTGCTATCAGATGGTACACTGGATGGCGAACCTTGCGGAGCTCTCACAGATTTTCCATCTTGTGCATTACTTGCTTCCCAGCCTGATAATATTGCATCATCACAGGCACCATGTCGTCTCACTGTAAAATAAATGTTGTATAAACTGATATCAATTAATACTTCTATTTACATGCATTTGCCCAGCCATATATACTCAAAACCCAGGTAGAGTCAAAATATCTACTCATACTTGCCTTTGGCTTGAATGGGATCAGTACATGCTGCTGGTAAACCAGGTTTCAGTGTACTTGTCTGGCCTGTTATCTTATTCACATACACCTTACCACCTTAAAGAAATATCAAACAGATTTTACTAAGGCACACAAATGCATGTGTAATTCTGTGTTGCATGCATATTGTGCTGTTTTAGCAACTACTAATTAGCCTAATTAACCAGAACATGGTTGTATTTAATTATTTCGCTATCATCTTTATCCATGAAATTTTCCAGCATTTTCTCACCTGTATTTGGATCTAATTGACAGATCCAACTTCCCGATGTGAAGATGACTTTGGGAGCAACGCCATCGGAAGTTTCTTTTACTCCCAAAGTGATTTTGTCGTCTGAGGTAGCAGCTGGCTGAATGGTAGATTTCTTTTCAGAAATAAGTTCCTGCTCAGGTGTATCTCTCTTATCGGAAACTCCCAATTTAGAAGAGTCATTTTCGGTGGAATCAATCACAGATTTTTCTACAGTGCTGTCAGGTTTTGTAGTAACGTCTTCCGTGGATATTTCAACTTGACTGCTTTCGTTCTGTCTCCCTCCTCCCAATGGCCGCTTGAAGCTGACTTCTTCTGATAAATCACTTTGGAGATCTTTTTTGATATTTACATTGCTAACCTTTGTGTCCGAAGTTACAGGTGTCGCACTTCTTGTATCATGACCGTAACTGGAACTTGATTGTGTTTCTGCAACTTTTAATGAATTGTTAGTACTGCCAAGTGTCGGAACAAATGGTTGAGTACTCGTAAGAAGGTCAAGGTCAAATTCTTCTGATTCAGTGCATACAGTTGTAAAACATTGACTGCATGGTAACATACAATGTTCACTATTGCAGGAACCAACACTTCCGATACTGTAGTCTATCGGATTTTCTAAAGTCTTACCATCCTCTGACTCTTTTCGCTTGTTTTCTGTTGATGAATCAAATTTCAATGGAGAAAATTCCAGGCAGAAATCACCACTAACTGTTGGTTGAAATGGGGCAGTAACCATTTCACGGCTGATCTGTGTACTGTGTGAGTTCGATGAATTGTCATGCGAAACCTGTACTGTTTTTTGTATTAAAGTTGCTTGCTCTCCATCATGCATTGTCTTACCACAAGACACATGTGCGACTTCTTTCACTTTATTTGACAGATCTCTTTGAGTAATCTCTGCTTGAAAATGTATTGCAACAGCAGTACAAACAGAGGAAGTTCTTTCTATTTCACGTGAGACTGATTCAGTTATATTTTCATGTTGACCCTTTGCTTGAAATTGATCTTTCTGCAATTCGTCCTGAGTTGGTAAAGGCAGATCTATCTCTTTATTTATACTGGCATGCTTATTTGCTTTCTCTGTGACATGTTGTCCAATAAAGTTAAATTTCTTCACATCATTTACTTTCTCTGCAGCCACATTGACATTTTCTTCTGCTTCTACTTGGTCACTTGCAATTTTCAAACCGTCCGTATCAGCACATTGATCAACTGCATCAACATCCATATTCATTTGTGAAGCTTCCATTCCTTTTATATCATGAATACTTTGCAAAAAGCTCTCGGTCGTTAAAAATGTCCTTTCTGGTACAAAAACCTTTCCAGGACGAGAATCTACGATATCACAACTTTCTGCTCGAGTGGTACTTTGATCACAGCTTCTGACTAGATTGTCACATGATTTAGTTTTCGTACTTTTGCAGGGTATATCTTCATCACAGTTTACGTTCAAATTTTCCATCGACCTTTTCCGACAATTTATCAAAGAGTATTTAATCGTATCTGGTTTCTCGCTGCCAGTTGTGCCAGGAGCAGTAGCAATGCTGTCAGATTGATGTATATTTCCAGTCATCATGTAACTTTGTGAAGGTGCATCTATGGTGCCCTGTGTTTTCTGTGGACCAGAGTGACATTGTCCTTTCATTTTCTCGGCCAATCTCCTCAGTTTTGTTATGCTGAAATTTGCGTCTGATTTCTTTGACACTTGTTGCTGTGCTTCATTAGTCGAATGTGACCTTGACTGTCTTCTAGTAGCTCCAAAGTTCTCTGCACTTGTTGTTGCTTCTTGTCTATTTAGTTCATTTGCCGTCTTTCCCATGCCACTAGATTGTGTGCTGTTATGGCTTGAAGCCATCATTTTCGCTTTAATTTTCTGAAGACCTGAGAGTTTCGAATTTTTTGTGACACTTGTATGTACTTTTGACGCAGGTGCCGAGTTTCTTTTTATTTCTTCTCTGAACCATTCTAGACTGTTCATCCTGCTGTGGTGTGCTGGAAGTGATATGAATACACGGTTCGTAGCTGTGTCTGCCTCGGAGACACCGACTACCTGTTGATTATTCTTCTTGCTTGAGTTTGAACTACTCGTGAACTTTTCATCACATTTTTCTGGAATTTGTGATCGGTCAGTACTCTCAGAACTATCACCAGCAAACAGTTGTGCTTGGGTTGGGGCCTCGTTTATAAATCTTGTTCGTGACATCTTCACCATTGATATTTCCACATCACTAGACTGACTGGGCAGCTGTGACTCTTTGCCACACGAATCAGTTGCTAACATTGTGTTTAAACTTGGTGGGTCAGTAAAATGTACCTCTTCATCTTTCTCAGTAGCCTGATATGTTTTTGTTGTTGACTGGACCTTTGATTTGAGCATGCTTTTCAGACTTCCTCGACTTGCTGCTGCAAGTTGTGCTCCTGGTACATCACTTTCTGGGGTACCTTCGTAAGAATCTTTCAACTGTGAATGTTCTTTGCTGCCGCGGTCGTTACTGTTGATAACTGTGTCAACTGATGCAATATTATCATCATCATCATGTACCTCCGCAGAATGCACTTCTGAATCTAATGTTTTAGTGCAGCTTGCCCTCTTTATTATTTTAGACTGTAGATTCCCCGTTGTGTTTTCCGTACTTATCAGTTGATCACAGATGGACGGACTTGCATCTTTACCTGAGGTTTGAAATTTCTGAGATTCGTCATCTAATAACTCTTGCAGTACAGGATCTGCAAAAGTGCATCGGTCACTGTTGCCTTTATAATTGTCCTCTTGTGCCAACAGGTTGTTCTGACGAAGAAAGTTATAGACTAAATCTTTAAGCAATTTGAGAACGCCTGTCCAATCTTTAAATTCAACCAGAGTTTTTCTTGGATCAAATGTGATATCGTATTCATTCAGTGGGCATTCCAAGTTGAGCACATATACGCCATGACGTTCTGGCTGCTTAGGAGGACTTGAATTTGGTGAGAAATCTCGACCTACTATCTGTTTCGCTACTCCTTTTCTTCTACATATAACAGACCTCTTTTGAAGAATCCAGCTTACTACTTTATGTATTCGACTCTTCAATACCAGGCGGCCATTGATGTATATGTATTGTAGCTGTTTATTGCTGTGTGCTTCTGTACTTATGTAACCCTTAAACTTGAACGGTTTCTGCTCCACTGCTACATCGACCAAATGTCTTGATTTATCAAGACCAAAGAGTGAAGTAAATGTTCCTTGGATAGAATCACATTTCTGTGTCTTGAGAGCCAATTTACCACTAAGTTCATTTCGCAGTGAGATAGATATCTTCGGATTGAATAGTGCTATTCCCTCTAACATACGTTTTACCTAAAAATGAGATCACTGCTTATGCCTGATACAGATTAAAGTGGCACCTGCAAAGCTTTTTCCCCCTCGTTATGCTAATTATACCATACACACATTGTATGTGGTAACAGTGACTGCGTTTTTAAAAATATGATGCACAAAATGCACAATCCTACTGTATTAAACTTGCCCATTTAAGGTGGAAAAATCGCGTTTGGTTTACCTTTTCGAATTCTAGGGACTCATCAAGATGCTTCCTTCTCACAGGCATGTTATGAAATAGGTTGTGCACAGTAACGGTGGTCCCAACACATGCTCGAGGACGCTTTGACTCTTCAATAATGCTGCTTTCGTCACCTTGAAACGCTCTCCTGAAAAGTTTATTTGAAAGTCCGGAATGTTCAACTGTATAATATTGTGTTTGCACATAAAATACAAAAATAATCTTAACAATATTCTATACCATTTCAATCAGTTAATAATGTTGTTTTAAACTCAAATACGTGAATTAGATTATCGAATTTAGTACCTGTAAGTCATGCCAGTCCCTCGTGCACATGATTCAATTTCAAGTATTGCACACAGATTTCTGATGCTGGCCAGAGCTTCTCCTCGGTAACCATGGAAACGTAGCTGTTCCATGTCTCGTACGGAGTGACATTTGCTCGTAGCATATCTGCAAAGTTACAGTAAGTGTTTCTTGAACAGAGAACAAGTATCACAGTCAGACTCCTTTGTACGGCTAGTTTTAGATAGACCTGCATGGTGTTCCCTCGATGGTAAGATATTACTGTTATCACGAATGTTAATATTGCTCAATGAAAACAGGGTGTCTAAAACGACAGGTTGATTACTCCAAAAGGTACGCAGTTCGAAGTTGCAACTTAAGATGCAACATATCCTGCAAAATGAGTGTAATATGCATTACCTGCTGGCCACGTTTCCAAGTTGCACCTTGTCGATACCGTGGCCACTGTCGACGACTTGTACTCTACAGATACTTGTGTCAATCCTAACTGCTACACAGGTAGCTTTGGCATCTATTGCGTTCAGAACTAGTTCCTCTGCACATTGGGATACACTACTGATGGCAACTCCCGACCTCAGATGGGATCGAACTTCAGCTGGTAACAATCTGAGGTCACTCATTTCGTTTCACTCTATCTATGCCAACATCCTTTTAACGTCAAATGCTGACAACCCCATTGAAAACCTGTTAACGAAATGTAAGGAGTAAAAGATCACTAACTGGTGTCTTTGCAACCTATATTATCGCCCATTTCATTAAGAGTATTTGGATACAAACCTAGTTGTCCACAGACCTATATCTTATGAGAGTGTAAAATATATACTACTGAATATATCTATAGTGATGCACTATGAGCATCCTTCAAATTAAACACAATAACGACTAAAAAATACCTCGAAATTCGTGGTGAAACTTTTTTTTAGGAAAGAACCGGGATCCTAGTATGTGTAGTACTTACTTTGCTGGAAGCCAAGCATCGGATAGTAGCTGCTGGTTTGTACCATCAAAATTTACATCCGGTCAGCGCCATCTAATGGTTATCTAGTTATGGCGTCAGGTGGTGACACCTGGTAGAAATAATTGTTTTGGAACCTCACCTGCTGTTTCCTGCCAAAACATCGTAGACTGGAAATCATGGTTACGCTCTTTTTTCTAACCAATATATGGCCGTCCACAAGACCCCTAAAATTTCTTCAATTTTTGTCACATGACCTCACAGGATGCAAAAATCGATTAGTCCCAACCCGCGCTAGTAGCCGAAGCAGCGAAGCAAAGAGGAGGCACTAGCAAGGGCTTTCATTGCCAGCGGAAGTACTTACGGCAATTATTAGGAGCTATGATGCATTGATGTTGTCTTTTCCGTGTCCATTTTCAAACTACCAAGATGTCTGCTTTTTGTGGGCTGGACAGTGCAATCTACCACATTCCTCCCTGTTTTGACAAAATTGGACCAGGGGGTCTGCTCTTAACAGGATGTTGACTTCTGCAGCATTCGGACAGTATGGGGGAGTCCCAGAAATGACAGGACTTTGGGTTCAATTCCAACTAAAAGGGCTATTGGAGGATGTATAAGTCTATAAATCAGACAGATTCGGCACTCAAAAATTACATTGCAGACATATTCCAGACATCTACTTGTCAACTGAAGACCTCATGGTAACAAACATATGTACAGGAAGAGGTATTGGAAATTTAACAAACATTTACACTATTTACACAGGCTGAAGCCATCCCAGTGCAAAACAGTTGGCCTGATTGGGAAGACAAAGGGATTGGGGATTTGGCTACCTTTGGTCTTTGGAAAAGATGGATGAACCTCAGGAACCATTTGGTTGGGTAAACATAGTAAGATGTGATCATCTTGTTGCTGATTGAGGGGCAACACCAAGGACTGTACTTCATCCTCAGCATCAACTTTCACATTGGGATCGTCTTTACGTTGGGGACACTTCAGTTTGGAGGTATCCTTGGGAAAGGGCTGATGAACACAGGACTCTCTGAAAGGAGGTTCATCTGTAGTCTGTTTCAGAAGACACTGTTGGTCTTCTAGAATTATAACCTCTTGTTTCCACTTATCAACCTTACCAGAAATTGGGCAATCTTCCTGACTTTCTTTTGCAGGACAGTCTTCTGGAAGATATATTCATGGCCAAGATCACAGTTGTGGGGAAGGCTCGGAATGAAGGTCACATAGGTTACCAACTTCTTTAGGAACAGAACTGATATCTAATGCAGGACTAGGCCTCAAACCTAACTCATTCATATTGGTATGGGGTTTGTCACCTTGTACCAGAGCATGTTCCCTTGAGTTTGTACTCTGGGAATGAGGTAAAGGGTCTGGGGCAACAACCTTCCTGGGTGTGCTGGCTGCCATGGGGACTGACTTAGGACAAGCTTCCATGTTGTCATGTGGAGGTTTGTCATCTTGGGGAAGGTCTACAGCTTGATTACTCAGATTAGCTGCAGACATAGTGGAACATACAGTTATGACTGGGGCATGGGATTCACAATGCAAAGGTAAACTACAGACTTTAGGTTTATTCACAGTTACTTCCATCTCTGGGTCACAAAAGACATCAGCTTTATCAGTAACTTCAAACTTTGGGCTACAATTTGACTTGGGATGATGACCTAGGTCTTTGGGAATATCTTCACTTAATGCAAAGTGAGGACTATCGGTCTTCCCTGGACTGTGAATAGGATTAGGAGATTGGGCAACAGACTCTGGGGTCACTACAACAGTTTCTTGGTTGTTGTCATCGTCTTCATCACAATGAAGTGGCCTTTTGTAATCCATAGTTTCATAACCCACATTGCAGGACATATCTACTTCAGGATATTTCTCAGAATCATCCTTAAGGGCAGTTGGGATTCTGTCCTGTTGCTCCTGAAGACCAGTTTTATTCAGGGCAGGTAATGGGGGAGAACCAACTGGGGACAGGGTATCCCTACATGTATCTTCAAGCTGATGGGGACCACCCCTACCTGGATCAGGGACAGTTAAGTTGGAACTACACACTGAAGTGTAAAGTGGATCATTTAGAATGGACTGGGCAGGAACTTCAACCAGATCACACAAACTAGTTCCAGGTGTTCTGGGACAATTGGGTCTAACAAGTTTGGATCCGTCAGACAGATTGGGTTTATGTCCACTACTTTCCCTTTTACATATGACATTAAAATCCTTTAAAAGGGCTGAGGTTTCCTTTGGACATCTTTTATCTCCTTCTCAAGTACATCTGCTGAGATTCCACATTTCTCAGCAGATTTTTCTTCAACAGGGTAAGGGGTACCAGGATTAGGGACTTTCTGTGACAAAGATGCTTCAGAGCTCTGTAGTGAGGCAGATGCAGAGGGCACATCAGACTTTGAGTCTAAGGTGTCTGTTTTGCATGGGGATGTGCATATCCCAAACACTTTCCTGACCATTACATTATATTTGGGATCAGACTGGAAGGGCTCATCCCAAACAATAAGTTTAATCATATATTCGCAGGCTGTCAAACCATTACCAGGACTAAGACAGGTCATGAATGTGTTACCATTTTAGGCAAGTGCTTCATACTCTTGATACTGGCTAAGGGTCATGGGGCAAGCTACAATAACATTTGCAGATATATCCTTGAAGGATGAGGGGCAATGATCCAGTGGAGTCGTAACCAGTACTCTGGTTTTACATTCCTTGAAAGTGGCCAACACTAGCCTTGAAGCATAGTTATCAAGACCAGAATGGGGTAAAACTGGAAAACCTAAATTGTGTAACCAGGCAGCTACCCTGGATACTGATTCTTCTTCGACCAGTATGAGAGTTTTACTTGACTTAAGGAGATTAAGCTGTTCAACCAGGACAGAATTGCTTTTGTTGTTTTCTACCCATTGGAAGTTATGGTTGATAGTAAGTTTAGGGTTACCTGTGATAACCTTTGGAGCTGTGGGGGTTGGGGGTACCATATCTACGATCCAGCTAGGAACAGACTCCCCCATGGAGATCAAATATTTCTCTAGTTTAAATATTATGGGACCATCATCCTCACTGATGAGTGACACAATAGTAACATTATCATTGTCTAACCTGAGGACATCTTTGCAATTGTGATAGACTTTCAGGGATGAGGGAAAGTCTACAACAAACAAGTTTGTTGCAGATGAGGCAAATTCTTTGAAACAATCTGTTTCATAGGACATAACAAAGGCAGGTGTTTTCCCAGTGAGGAAGCTGTCTTTTACTTCACACAAATAATCATCACCATGTCCTTTATGTTGCAGGAACTAAGAAGAGATCACACAATAAGTTTGTGAGGTTTCTAACTTCAGTTCAGTTCTTGACCAAGACAATGGCCAGTGCCTCAGCTGGAATGTTGCTGAGCATTGCATCAAGCATGAAGTATTTTAGTGATTTTTCTACCTGCCGAAATCGCTCCTTTAATTTGTGACAAGTAGGACTAAGTGGGAGATTAGGGCCAGGATTTGCCATGTTTTCTCTTTATGGGGAAGGACTAGATTGGGAAATTGACTTAGATTGGGTTGGTGCACATACACATGTTACAGTTGTAGCCATGGAGTAATAGGTATGTGCATGTTACAAGTTCGGGTATGTCTAAGTTTGGGTTTGCATACCTCCCTGTTTTGACAGAACAGGGCCTATGTTGTAAAATAGTGAGCTGAAATAAATTCTACTCACCAGTTCTTCTCCCTCTTTTTTTTTCAATGAACTCAAATCAGTATGGACACAATTCAGTATGTCTACAGAGTCAGTCTGCAGACAAAAATAAACATGTAGACCACAGATATACAACAAATGTGTTACCAGTGACTTTAGCACAACTGAGCTTTACTTATTACTTGTGCATGCAACTACTTAATATCTATTACTTTACTAAAATTCATCACTCACAAAACACAAATAGTTTTAGTAAAACTGCTCAATAATTACTAAATTACCAGTTTTACTTTGTTGTCTATAGACTTGGTCCACAGACTTATACTACTAAATAAATATGAGACACACTACAAGAGTGAGAGTGATCTAATTTTTTCTGCTTGACTTTTGTTCTTGTCTGCAAGAACTTACTACCACTCTTCCTCACCCTTTTTAAATGGAATGAGTTTTGAGATTATTGCTTATTCTGTTTGCAGAACAACTGACTACAAACATCCATTTAAGGCACAGAACATCCTAGAATATTCCAAGAAATTTTCAGATTTTCTCAGAAAAAATGACTTCCGGTCCTTCTAAAATGTCTGAAATGTGCACAGGAATGATGCAACTGTGACTGTGCCAATTGTAGTACTTACGGGAAGGCTTAAATCTGCTCATATACGAGGATATGTGTGTTACTCTTGAAGTCCATTCTCAAACTTACAGATTGATCATGTTGTCTAATAGGCCTAAATAAAAAAATTCCCCTTTCCACAAGAATTTAACTGTGTGGCACTTGGGTAACTAAGCAATTACTTATATCTACCGAAGCATTTTCATCTTCTTTCGGAATTTGTGGAAAATGCAAACATTCCATCTGTCCGTGGTTCCAGATCGAAAGATTCCCTTAAGGCATGATTTCGGGATTCTCCCCTATTATCGTTCTGTACACTTGTGACTTCCGATTTGCAAATTGATTGTTGCGCTGACGAAAACCAAACAACAACATCCCGTCTATTCTTTACAATATTTCAATTATTTATGTACATGAAGAGATTATATAACTCTGGAAATATCATCGACGCTAATTAAGAAAGCACGTAACACTTATAAACTTAAGTTGGCAAAACCTGCCTTGGATTGCAATGGTATCCTTTAACCTCTGACAGCGTAACGTCAAAACGTGACTACCACTAATGCGAATTTAAAGCCACACTAACCCCAAAAAATAAGTAGTTTTGATTGAAATTCGGAAAGGTGACGTGTTATTGGTACATATGATGTTTCGATACATGTAAGAAGAAGCAACATAGGTAATAAGAGTTGAGAGTAAAGCTTTGGCAATTATTTTTAAGACCACAACTCTATAATCCTTATTTTACACGTCGCAAAATTGTCGGGTCAATAGTATCAGAGTCCACCTGCTGCAGGTCACAGGTAGAATAACTAGAACACAAACCTATTTTGCATCGAAAAACAGAACCCTTCGGAATCATTACATGTAGAAAGGGTGCAGTTGTAAGTAAAACAACCGGTACAAGGCTAGTGAAGTTTACATTGAACTGAAAGATTTCAAGTTTTTAAGTAATACGGTGAAACATATTCAGGAGCCTTGCTATATATTGTCTGGTCTCTTTATCTCCAGAATACTCTTAAGACAGTGTTCTTTATTTTTATAGAACCGCTTTATGTAGTATTGTTTCATTTCTACACTTTCAGAAAAGAAACATGCGACCAATAAAACCAACAGTCATTACAGTATTGTTTGCACATCTCATTGGACAGGCATGGGCAGAATATCTGCTACACACGTTCTCGGGGAAAATAGGAAGTGGAAATTATACTTATTATAAATTGTCTAAGGAAGGCAACGTACGACTAGTTCTCGAAACAACTTTAGGCGACTCAGATTTATATATTTCTGATCAAACATTGACTCCCGATTTTGAAAACTATGATTCAAAGTCCGCTACTTGTGGAGAGGATGAGGTGTACATTCCTGCGGAAAGCAAACGTCCAGTAGGTGTTGGTGTTTATGGACATTCTTCACATGATATGAGCCATTATCGGTTGCTTGTTTATGTTGATGACGAAGGAAGCAAAGGTGGGACATACATGGGCACTTATAGCACTGGCAGCACCACGGGGCAACACAAGCCCAGCCTTAATACTCCCAAGGATGAGGAAGAATCATTGCTATGGACAATTTTCGTTGGAATTTTAAAAATTATATTTGATATACTTGTGTGAATCTTACAGCAACAACGGTAAAGCGTAAAGTGCCTTCCAAAAGCTTGAATGTATCAAGTCTTACTAACTTCTTGTATTTTTTCCGATGTTACTGGACCAAAATGAGTTTTGTGCTATGAGCATGAAATTAATGCACACACACACAAAAGTTAGCAGTAACGAAAATGATAGTTTGGTTGTTACCATACGAACTTTCAGTCTGTTGTCATTTTGTGTCACGGTCTAAAGTGTGATAAGATCTGTTTAATTTGAGTTGAAAGCCCTTCAGAAGATATTTTGTGAACATTTTAAGGCCTTACCAGGAACTACAGTCTCGTCATGTGTTTCATGAAAAAGTATCGTGCAACATTTACATTCTAAAAGTAAATGATTTGCTTAACAATTAGATGAGTTCCTTTTCGATACTTTGGGTTTGTTTTTTTAATCGAAATATTGCATTATTCGTCTTCTTAGAAAATGAACAATCAGAATTGAAATTTTGGGCCTCAGTATGCAGCGAATTTGTCAACAGATTCCGTGCGGATTTCATGAAACGCAATTGAAAGTAACCGAATAATTCAGGAAACTAGGTGCTAACAATAACTTTTATACGCCATAATCTTGTGTTGTATTTTCAGAGTGAAGCAAAGTTTTGTTACTGTCCGAGTACACTCGTCCCCGGATATATCGATATTTTTGGTGCGGAAAAATGGCATCGATATAAGCGGGATATCGATATAAGCAGAACAAATATCTACATATTTGAATTTGACTGCAAGAGATTGTATCGATATAAGCAGGATATCGATGTAAGCGATATCGATATAGCCGGGGAGGAGTGCATAACTATTACAGGACCATTTTACAGACAGAGTCCTGTACACGCCTTTCCTTATATAAAATATATGTGTGAGATATTACAGGTGATTTTATTGAAGTTTTGTTTAATCTCTACTGTTTAGTCCTTAAACATCCATTTCATGAATTAAAAGCGACATCTTTTTAGTTAATAAAACATCTATTTATATTAACTTATCAATTATTCTGGCATATCTATGTTTCATAAAACCATGATAGCGAATTAGGTATTGAGTAGCAATGTACTGAACAAAGGTTGAAGAACTCTACATACACGTACAACGTATTCCCTCAAATTGTCGACTTGATCAAGGCCAACTTTTGAGTGCGTGCCTTAATTAGGTATTAAAAGAACATTTTATTTGTTGCAAACATCTGATTTTGTGCATTTTTAACTGACAAAAGATAATGTGACGAAGGCCAACTCTGACATATCATCCCGTCAGTGAAAATGACACTGGATCAGAAGAAAATCTCTTGCCTTTGCATTACAGCAATGTTATTTATGTTTTAGAAAAGATGGCGATGCCAGAATAAGAATGAATACAGTGTGTATGTAACATTCTCATTTTGTTTTTTGCAGTGCATAATTATTAGATTCATTAAAGCTCTAAAACAACCTTGAAAATCAGGAAACTATTTCGTTGTAATGTACACTCGTCCCCGCTTATATCGATATTTTTGGCGCGGGAAAAAATATCGATATAAGCGGGATATCGATATAAGCAGAATCGATATAAGCGGGGAAAATTGGTCAAAATAT
>JBCAUI010039338.1:0-21032 GCA_038406195.1 Haplosyllis anthogorgicola | reverse complement strand
ATATTTATGTAAATTTGGCCCATTAAAACTCAAATAGAACCGTACATTTGATGTTGTAGTATTTATTTTCCGAATATCATATTATAAAATATCCAACCGCCATCTTCACATTGCTTATGGTACAATGTTTAATTTATTTATTGGAGTACCCATAGGATTTAAGCTGTATGAAGAGATCTGTTATCATAATTTAAGTTACTCACAAGTTTTGTGTAACATAGACAATTTCACTGCCGTAGTTATTCATAATTATTGGCTCACATCACATGTCAGAAAGAGAATCATCCTTAACTACATGTCCTGTAGTTTTCCTTGTCTCGGCCAGAGAGAGGTCGTAATCCTGCCAAAAATATTTTTCGCTATCACATTTGCATGGAACCAGCAACAATAGCACGTGTACGTAGAACTTAAGGTACATAAAAGTGTTTTCACATGACGAAAGAGATAGCAGAGTAAATTGAATTGAAGTGCCGTTTGCAACCTGTACAGTATACAGTTGGGCCAGGATATATTGATAATTTATGTGCGGAAAAAATATTGATGAAGCGATATCGATATATCCGGGCACAGCATTGCATTTTGAGTGAAAATATGCCCTGTACAGTGTCTGACATATTATTTATTGTGAGATAAAGTCAAAATATGTTTTATGTAGGATAGATACATAATGTTTAATATGAAATGTAAATAAGATGTCTTTATAAATTTAACTTGTAAGGGAAATGGACTTTTAGTTGTTTTCTTTTTCACAAATTTCTTGTCGTAACTTTGGGCCGGGATCATGACGTTATGCCTTAGCAGATATTAAATGCTGCAACAATATTTTTAATCGCGTTGCACTGTCAGTGACTAATAAGATAGTATGAACAACTGGAGCTCGTAATAGACGAACAAATAAGTTTTGAGTTGTTCAATCGCTGCTCTATTGAATGTTTTGGTTTGTCTACAAAACCCACTTGATTTTGGCGAAGGTCACAACGAAATCCTGACATGTGGCCAAGATATCTATTTTTCTCATACAAAGAATAAAAGCTTACCTTCTATGTTATGCGGTACCAACTTACACGGCTCACATGCTCGGCTAATAGCTCGGTAGGTACTAATCGATATTTACTTCCTGTGAGGTCACGTCACAAAAATTGAAGAAATTTTAGGGGTCTTGTGGACAGCCATATATTGGTTAGAAAAAAGAGCGTAACCATGATTTCTAGTCTAGGATGTTTTGGTAGGAAACAGCAGGTGAGGTTCCAAAACAATGATTTCTACCAGGTGTCACCACTGATGCTATAACAAGATAAACATTAGAGGGCGCTGACCGGATATAAATTTTGAATTGTACCCACCAGCAGCTAGAAGCTTGGGATGATCCCCAGCAAAAGAAAATCCGTACATGACAATATCCTTGCAGTATCCGCAAAGCAATTCTCCTTGTCATAAATAATCAACGAATCAGCTGTGCGGCTCAAATTCAGTGCGGACCTACCGAAGAGAAGTTCCGGTTCTATCGGTTTTTGAAAAATGCCAGTTTATAAAGGTAATATTTTGATTAATAGAGTGCTAAATGACTAGTTTTTCAATTAAAATATTTTGTCTATGAGTATATGTTAACATATTTTCAATAGCATCGCGACTGCAGAAATATGAAGGTTTTGGGTTGAAACAAAGTCGTGTGAGCGATAATATGATGTTGTGCAGTGTCATATATAAACAAGGATGACTTCACAATGACATTTTGTTTTCTTTGTGACAATTAAGACTGAAACATTTTCGTTCAGGAAAAATACCATTGTTTGTAAATGGACGTAAACCATTTTCAAGAATTCAGATGAAGGGCCGCCTGTTTATGCTTGATGATGTGTGAAAGTAAGATTAATTTGTTTTGTATTCGTGTTCTAGTAAATGTTAAGTGGGGGAAGGAGAAGTTCAGTGATGTGGAGTGTAACACTGATGAGCCCCCGGAGTTGTTCAAGGCACAACTGTTTGCGTTGTCTGGGGTGGCGCCAGATAGGCAGAAGGTTATGGTCAAAGGAGCCGTCATCAAGGTTAGTCTTGTTTCAGTTTTGTTATCATAGAACTAATACCAAAACAAATCTATGAGTTCAATTAGGTAGCGATAAGTGAATGGTATGGCAATTGAATTAATGTGTAACTCCCTACTTTCAGGATGATGGCTGGGGAAAGGCCAAGTTAAAAGATGTGAGTATTCAGCACCAGGCTCTTTATGTTCTGTACATAACATAAAAGTCATTACATAAGGGTTCCTTGCCCTTAAGGAACAGCGAACAGAAATGTGTTGACATTAGTTTTTTTACTACTTGTACATAAATTCAAGGACTTTGTCAAGGATTATTGCTTATTATTGTTTATTTACAGGGAGTAACACTCTTGATGATGGGCACAGCCGACGAGTTACCTCAAGCACCAGCAGTGAAACCCGTGTTCATGGAAGATATGACCGAACAACAGTTAGCCACAGCTGTAGGTATCATATTCCCAGGGAATTGGAAATAAATAAAGCTGTTTGATTCTTTTTCTTTTTATAGTTTTTTTTGGGGGGGGGGGTGGGAAATGTCACGCACTTGCAACAAAAAGTGTATCTCAGTGTAACCCCCGTTGTATAATGTAACTGATCCATGAATCACTTGTAAATTCAAGAGTATTTTTAACTAATATCCAAATGTTTGTCCATGACAGTTGGAGGTACCTCCAGGTTTGAACAACTTAGGAAACACTTGTTACATGAACGCCACCCTGCAGTGCCTCAGATCGGTACCTGAGCTCAGAGATGCTTTGAAAAAGTAAGTTATTGCTTAGTAAAAGTTATCAAACTTGTTAGATTGTAACTGATGTTATTTATTCTGGACATAATCTTAGGGGTTTCCTATTCAAAGATATTTAGATTTACATCAGTAACATAACTACTGTAAGTGCAGTAATTAAATTCAACATGTAATATATTTTACCTAAAGGTTATACAACTGTGTTTCACTAACATGCATGTTACAGGTTGCTCATCATCACATAGTCAATAAACGCAATGTTTAACATATAATAGTTAAATTAATGTTGATTTTTTTTTAGATTCACTGGTAATATGATGACTATGGGTAGTGTAGAAGTTGATCAATCAATCACAGCCGGTAAGTAGATGTGCTGGACATGTAACTAAATATGATCATTCTCAGGAACTCTAGTTCCTTTTTTGCTGGAAACGATGCCCCAAACTTCATTTTTCGATCGTACTTTTACACTTTCAGCAATCCGAGATTTGTTTGAAAATATGGATGTGACGGCAAATTCTATCCCTCCGATTGTTATGTTACAAGTGTTGCACATGTGTTACCCACAGTTTGCGGAGAAGGCAGAAGGTGGACAAGGCTTTCAACAGCAGGTATAAAACTCTTAACATATTTACCGTAGTAACAATGACAATAGAACTCCTTTTGAGCGGCACCCAACATTTACTTCACTACAGTGTCATAAAGGGAGAGTGTTGCTCAAAAGCGGTATGATACACACATTTAATACTAGTATATTTCGCTCAACGAGTGTCATATAAGAGAGAGTGTCACTGGGAAGAGGTGTCAAAGTAGGTCCTACTGTAACTTAGAATCTCTCAGATGCGCAACAAGTGTAAAGTCATTTCGACAATATGGAATACAATTGTCTATCTGTAGGATGCCAATGAATGTTGGACGGAGTTAATTCGATGTATGCAGAAGAAACTACCTGCGATAGGTGATGGTGAAGTAAGTATTTTGAAACGGTGCTAATGATACATCTTTGTATGTGGATTTAAATTTCAATGTATTTATCTTGACCTAAGTACCCATATAACTGTTTTCACATGAACAGCTGTTAACAAGCTTCGTTATCACTAGAACAACGAGATATCGTTCCTAACGCCTCGAAGAAAGCTTCCCCGATATAAACAAAATGTTAACTGTCTAACAAATGTTAATGAGGTGTTAACAAATGTTAATTAGGTCTAACAAATGTTAATGAGGTATAAAAAAATGCTAATGAGGTTTAACAAATGCTTATGAGGTCTAACAAATGCTAATGAGGTCTAACAAATGTTAATTATGTTTAACAAATGTTAATCAGTTTTAACAAATGTTAACTGTTTAACAGATGTCAACTATGTTTAACAAAATGTTAACTGGGGCTAACAGTATTAACTTGATCTAACAAATGCTAATTTTGTTGAATAAAATGTTAACTGGGGCTAACAGTGTTAACTAGGTATAGCAAATGTTAACTAGGTTTAACAAAATGTTAAATGGGCTAAGAGTGTGATGAAGTTTCCATTGCCTGGAAGAATTTCTAAATCATGAACTGCAATGTGGAACATATTTGAAAGGTGACAAATGAATCCTTTACACACAACTATTTATTCTACAATGCTTCCAGAGGTACAAGTGTGTACTTCTCAGCTGCAGGCTTCGGACTGAGAGCAATGGGTAGATACTCAGCTATTCAGTATTGAGCTAATGAATATTCATGTAATTAACTTTAGCTGCTACTGCACAGATGTGCATGCATTTTGCAATGAGTTCCTAAATGGTATGGAAGATTTACTGATATTACAACACAGTGTTAATCAGGTTTAACAAAGTTTAACTGGTGCTAACAGTGTTAACTTTGTTTAACAAAGTTTAACTTGGGCTAACAGTGTTAACTAGGTTTAACAAATGTTCACTATGTTGAACAAAATGTTAACTGGGGCTAACAGTGTTAACTAGGTTTAACAAATGTTAACTTTAACAAAGTTTAACTGGAGCTAACAGTGTTAACTAGGTTTAACAAATGTCAAATGTGTTGAACAAAATGTTAACTTGGGCTAACAGTGTTAACTAGGTGTAGCAAATGTTACCTATGTTTAACAAAATATTAACTAGGGCTAACAGTGTTAACTAGGTTTAACAAATGTTAACTTTATTTAACAAAATGTTAATTCAGCTAACAGTGTTAACTTTGTTTAACAAAATATTAACTGGGGTTAATAGTGTTAACTAGGTTTAGCAAATCGTTAAATAGAGCTGACTGTTAACTAGGTTTAACAAATGTTAACTATGTTTAACAAAATGTTAGCCTGGTGATACAAGTGGGGCCCAAATGTTAGTCCTTTCTATTGAAGTCTGTTCATGCATGAAACCAATTCCATTCATTAGAACAATAGATGAAAATAGCAGTCTTTTTTGACGTCGTTCACTTACCTTCCCCCTATTGGGGAAGCAAAAAAAACCACGGCAGTGGTTATTTTCATTATTGAATCAAAGGAGGATAAATTTTTGGGCTCAACAGTCAATTTGCCAATCTAATTTCTAGATTCCATCCTCTAATACTGTATGTGACATGGGTTTCTGGCTTACTATATCCCTAGTTAAACAGATTTGCTGACTGACAGCAGTATCGAAAATGCAATGAAGAGAACTGCATGCATGAACGACCACCAAGCTGGGAGATAATGCCAAACAAGGACTGTGCACAAGTTTATCCAATTGTGTTTGCAAAGATAATCACCTGAAGGAAACAGGCAATTGACCGAGCATGCAATGATCCACTGTCATTTAACTTCGTTCCAGAAAGGAACATAATTATCTGGATGAAAAGAATTAATCTGAATATCTGCCACCATTCCACAAAATGTTCGTGATAACGAACAATTGCACACAAGCATCATCCAATATTTGATATGCTAGCCTGAACATCTTCAAGTTATTTGCGTTTCATTTTGTTCATGTTTCATTCTTACATGATATTCAGGGGCGGATCCAGGATTTGATCAAGGGGGGAGGCAATTTGTCAAGTGTCCATATTTGCCGACGGAGCGAAGCTAAGTGAAGTTGTATGAGTGCAGCAAGCGAGTAATGACATGGGGTCTGGGGCCTGCCTTAGGGCCCCAGAAGCTCTAGGGCTTTTCATTAACAAATATGCATATTCCTTTATTTCTGGTGACCTTTTTGAACTCTGTTAGTAAATTTTGGCAATTATTATTCACTGTTATTTTTCACGTTTAACAGTTGTTTTTATAGCTTTACTGTTTTAGCTTTTTATATGAATGAATCAATCTTCATTTATTAGTCCTGAGTACACTATATTAACATGTACATGCAGATAGTCTGAAAGTTAATTCAAAACCACACAGATATGAATCCTTATGTGAGTACATGGTCAAGACATGTAAATAATAATAAAGTTTTAAAGGAATGTATAACAGACAGAATGGTGTTTCAGTGGGAAATAATGGAAATTAAGAGTAGTAAGAAGATGGCATGATTGTAAGAATAGGGAAGTGAAGCGAGGGCAGAAATTTTTTTGAGACATTCTAATGAAAATGATGCTGAGCGCAACGAGGCTGGAAATGTTTTGAAAAAACTTTTCTTAAGTGTTATGCCGAGCATAGCAAGGCTGGATTTTTTTTTTACAAATTAGTCTAATTTTAGTGTCTTGTGGTGTTGGGCCCCCTGGATCCGTCGCTGATATCCTATGCTTTGAGTTTCACATGTTGCGACACATCTTGATTCATTACCGTGAGAGCTATGTTACCAATATCAAATCAATAACACGATAAACCCCAAAAATGGAAGAATGCATAGGCTAACCTCGTTGATTGTACGTTACTGGAAGAGGAAAGATGACTTTCATTAAGGCAATTTTCTAGAGATCTGTTTGGAAGTGACGAAAAAGTGGTGATATTCTCTCCAGACCTAATCAGACAAAATAGTCTTGAATCAAACTATTCACTGGAAATGTGACTTGATGAAATGCGCCAATTAAGAAACAACAATCTTAAGCTGAGAAAATTGCTAGGCGATGAGGCAGTTACCATTGTAGTGGCTGCCAACGGTTACCGAGAAAGTCTCGGGAAAGCTGTTGATAACTGACAGCTCTCAGTGAGAAAATTACTCTTAATATCCATCAAGGCTGCTGCAGATGTACATTACAATGATTACTAAAGAAAATGCACCAATAAGTCTTACGCTAAGTAGAATACTTTTTCATCACAATGACATGACAAATAGAAAAAATATGCATATTATCCAGTCTTTCCCGGCTGTGAAGTAAATGGTAATGAAGTTGGAAGTGAGTCACCCAGCAGGGTAACTACCGTGTTTTTGCAACTTGTGTTTCAGAACAGTGCCTTTAACAATGGGATACCAAGTAATAACGAAAGTGTAAACAACTGTAATGTCTGAAGCAGAGTAGTTATCCCTTAAAGGAACCAAAAATGTATAAGGGGGCTTGGAATAAAGCCTAACGTTGCAATATACATCTAAACGCTATTTCGTCCCAGAAAAGATCGAAAGTTTCAAGATTTCGTAATGTTGATAAAAACAATACACACCCATACACATCACACCATGAAGTACTTTCAGTACGCTTTAATAATTATACGATTATTAATTGCCGTGATGAAGAAGAGAAGAATACTTACCAAATACCATTGGTTTTCCCACATTGAGTCAATAAACTTTGGAAAGTTGTCAGTCGCAGATGTTGGAATGTTGTTCGTACTCAAAAAGTCCCTTTTCACCCTCCTGTGTACCTTTTGTTGCTCAACCCATTCCACCTAAAAATAAAAACAACAGTTTCTAAGTCTGTGTCCTTTCTTTTAGTACAGAATGTAGGCACCTGAGTGCCGTTCTTTGAATAAAACGAACATTCAAAGTTTAATTTCTTGACAGAGCATCTTTTTCTCCCGAAGGTTTCTTGTTTCATTTGTTTCCAAACGATTTATAAATGATATTCAAACGCACACGGGTTTCAGATAACTTGCTTACACGACTCTTGTGATTTTAAGATGATTAGGAATTCGCTATTTGTCTGTTCAATTGCTGGTTGCTCTACCATCGTCTGTTTTCAGACTCTTGTCAATATATTCATTCCTTTTTGAGACGAGAACTTCATGGATTTCTTAGTATGTAATCGATATTACCATTGAAACAATTACGTGCCTTAAAGAACAAAGAATCGGCCCAAACAAGATGCGAATATCAAACTTTGCTAGTGTTAACATAGTTCCCGTATTGCATATTATAATCAAAATCAGCTTCGGCCTAAAGGCCTCAACTTAATTTTGGTTGCTGTACGGACCTTTGGAGACACCAGCAAGGTGACCACTCAGTGCTTTGTCTCTACATTGTTGGAGAATCATACGTATCAATTAACCTTACAGAGAAATGCACGTACGAATATAAGTGTACTGGAGAAGTCAACGCAACGTAACTTGCTGACTGTAAGCGTCGATGTTTAGCCTACGCAGATTTAAATAACGTCGCTAACCCAACTGTAAACAGCCAATAGCAACAACCGATATGCACTGTTAACAGACTGAAAATACAATAATGACACATGGAATTAGTGAGAGAAATTAATACACGAGACAGAACGCTACAGTTTGCGTTGGATTAATTAAGCTCTGGTGAAAGTTGTTCCCTAATTGGCGAAGACGAGAAGAATTTCCTACCCTTCTAATTAACTTCATGTAAAGATTACACCTGAAATCTCTTGACATTCCATTATTTCCAATGCTATTAGATGAACAATACTCTGTGTTTTCTGTAAAAATCGCCGTAAAATAGGACTGCTAAATGGGAAAGCAATTGTTTTTAATGGAATTAAATTATAATAGAGTTGGCCTTCAAGCCCTAGCAGGTGCCACTTTCCTTTCATTCTAAGTTCCTGAACATGGGCCTGTGATGCTCGAGCAACTGACTGTCTGTTTCAAAATACTGAGTCGAGCCCAAATAGGCTACATTATCACACAATATTACATGTTGCCTAAGCCAAAGTAAGCAATGCATATACAATTCATATTATCTATCCGTTTGTGCTCTTAATTAATTACACTGTAATTAATATCGCAGACCTTTGTGAATTGCTGTGCTACAATATCTCATTTCAGAACTGCAACCTGCAAAGGAATGATATCATAAGCCTTTGGTTTGCTTTTGTAATATATAGGGCTTTCGGATGTTCAATAAACGATATCAACAGCACACAGATTCAACAGGAAATTATAAAATGCGCACTTTATTGGCGGAGTCGCTTTTCCACATGTTGTAGCATCCGGTCGCTCACAATATAACATTTTAAAATCTACTCTTTTATGGCATGTGACAGTTTATCATTGTCTCCATGATCCGGCACAATTTCACATCACACTTCTGTATGGTACCATGTTGCTGTAAAATTTCAAGTCTATGCTCATAAAATATAGGGAAATGCCTTTAAGGTACATGTCAATGCAAATATTGGAGAAACAGTTGATTTGGATAGGTTTGCACACCATGGTAAAGGATGGTTCTGGCTTGGTAACCTCAATTGTCTTAACTGGATTTGGGCCTCTAGGGAAGAGTCTGTGACTATTCTGACTGCTGTGATGCTTGCCATGAGGCATCCATAAGCTTGTCTGGCAATGCTCATTACATGTTAAGCTACATAACAAAATCAATCACTTTGCGTAGCAACTCTTAATAAATGTTCACCTTTAAGTAATATCAATATCAGGGGTTACAGATCTGGCAGTACATGAGCAACGTTATGTCTGTACCGGCTCTGAACAATCTATTCTGTAAATCAAACTAGAATAGCACTAAATAATTATAGTGTGCATAAATGAATATACAAAACCATACCAAAGTAACAGTATTCTGATCACCGGGTGGACAACTGTCTGCCCGAAACCTCTATTGCTTAATGCATCCCTGGGACTAATTATCCGACAAATAAAGTCAAATTTCAGCGAATTGCCACATGAAATGACTACACCAAATTTCAAACTTTGATTCATTTCCCATCTTCACATTTCTCACCAGAGATTTGTTGCCCTACTGATGAAATTTATGCTCACATTCACAATAATACCTTCACGGTCAGACACACTTTCAAACCTTGCTCTTATCGAGTTTACAATAGAACACTAACCTCACCAGGCAGTGTCATGCATTTTCCACATCAGAAAGCAGGGTGTGGCTTCATACTGCAGACATACAAACCAAAGAATAATTCGATTCAAGTGTCTCACAGTCCAAATAAGAATGTTTACATATCTGGCGAAATTTTCACTGTTATTTCTGAGTGTTGCAGGAATGTACCCATTAATCACATTCGACAGAACCGCGAATTGTTGACGGTACATTGACCATATGAATCGGCTTGGAAACAATAGTAGCTCATTTTCCAATATTATGCGGCCGGAAATAATGCTTCCATTCTTCACTCGGTCAGACATATCTGTGCATTCCAGAAAATGTGGAAAGCAAACGGATTGCAATAAAGCTTAAAAGTTGTTCAGAATAATCTGGCAATACAGTATGATTGGTCTGCCCACTCTGTAAACTCTGGCGGTTTTGATTTACATTGATTTCATACTAAACATGAAAATACCATTGCGATATCTATGCTCAGTTTTACTGAACAGCGTACTGTGGTCTTCAAGGATTACTGCAGCCTGCTTTACACACATAGCAATACAGGTTCAGCAGTTCAGCAGAGATCCCTTCTCTGATAGGCCTTTACACAACCGATGTGTACAATTCCATATTAGATTTTGGTTGAACATATGGTTCGTTTGTGCCGAATACATTTGCAACAGACATATTCACAATGTACTGAGTTCCAACCTGCTTCCAAACAGTGAAAGAACCACTTCATCTTCCGAGATGTTGGGAAATAAATGTCACGCATGTAATGGTACATTTCGTATCCGTTCTACACTGCTTTCGAGTGTAATATTGTGAGTTAATGGAAAATGTTTGTGTCTGGGAAGGAATGCTTTGTTATCACACTATTGTACAACAAGTACCTTCATTGCCGACAAGTGAATCTGTAAAACAGTGGTTTTGCAAAGGCAAAAATTTTCAGGAGTGTGTTTACTGGCAAAAGTATTAGCAGTAATTACCGTATTTATCCGAACTGGGACATCTTCCCTAACTGAGGGATCTCCAGTCTTTTTGACACAACATTCATTGGATGTTTTCTGGCTTTACAGTAACTCTTTGTCACCATCATGTAAAAAATTGTTGGTAATCATAAAGGTTATCTAATACACGTCAGTTTCTACATAAATTTCATGTCTAGCAATAATTAAATGTTGATGTTTTTAATTATCTTCATTGTTCATTGTATATCAAATTATTTTTTCCATTTGCTGAATTACTCACGGTTAACAGTAATACAGTGTGATTGTCCCAGCTTTGGAATCCAGATTACGATCAGTATCCAGGTCAAAGATGGACTGGACTGTGATTTTTAGACATGCAATCTGTCGTGCTGTTAACTTACATCCAACTGATTCAACAGCCGTTGACTGTTCGGTGTTAAGAAGTCCACTATGTTTCGGGAATAATACAGTAGAACCTCAAAAATCTACGAACGAGTACTAGATTCTACAGGCTTCTTACGGTTCAAATTCCTCCACAAAGCATTTCTACTCGTACTTTTCATGTAGTGACCAACAGCATGAAATATTTTTGTACGACAAAAGACGCTGAACGAAGGGATGGACCCTAACCTTGAAATATTACATATTTTGTAGATTATCAATAATTTAAGCTGTGGCGGAGGCGTGGACCAGGCTAATTTATTTAAGCCTTTATGTATAAACTGGTTAGGTTGCCAGACAGATCAAGTATTAAGTTACTTACACAAAACGCTTGTAAACAGCGTAAACTACCATCAGTGTTAATGTTGATATCTAAAGCACTTGATTTGGCTGAATTTTCATATCATAGGAAGAAGTGATTCTGGCTTGGTAACCTCAATTGTCTTAACTGAATTTAGGCCTGTGGGCGAGAATTTGTACCTATTTTGGCTTGAGTGATGCTTGCTGCAAGGCAACCATAACCTTATCTGCGTCTAGTCTTTTACTGTACAGTACCAAAATCAATTACTTGCACAGAAAATCCCTAATAATATTTTAGGTCCTCAGTAAGGCTACTATTCATCCGTTACTTTGATGTTCCACCAGTATGTAAAGGTGCTTAACAAATTGCATTGTATGATAGGCGCGGTGGCCAATGTCATATTAGGAGCTTTCAACATCAACCAGATGTACGCAAATACTTGCAGACACACCACACAAGGTATGGTTAACGTTTAACTTGGAGTGATATCAAGGCTTTCTAACTCTTCTTGTAGTGATCTCCTGTTACCGTATTATCTATGCATATTTGTCACCATTGAACTAAATCTCTACAAAGCAAGACCATGCCTGACAACTTATTTTTCTGTTTGACAGTGTTATTGACCTTTTGTAAATTTCCACATTACTTTGTACACCAAGGTTCAGTGACTAAAACAAAACACTGACTACTGAATTTCATCTACAGTTAAAAACTTGGGTCACATTATCCCATACAGATATGCGTCGTCAGTGCCTCTAAGTAAGATAATTGCATGTGAGAATGTTTGTCCACTGTGAATGTTGACACAGCACTACAAGTAATGGAAGCTTGGATGCACAGTTCGTCTGTCGTTCGGTCCCATCTGAATGCAAAGATCGATCGATCCTTTGCCATGAGAGAATGATAACGCAATAATTGCCCTTTGATACAGTGGCAATCATATGAAAAATGAAAGTTGTTCCGCACGCAAAGGGAAGTTGGCAGTGAACAGCCTCTTTTAAACCAAAGTATCCAGAATGGCAATGGCAATGAAGAAATTTATTGGGGATGGCCATCTTTGATTTTGTACATGTCAAATTTTTGACACAAGTTCAGCTGAGTATAGTGAGACAACATGGATTGTAATTCGTCACAATAGAAGTATCACATTCACAATAGGTCTGAATGCTTTGACTGTGTGTGACCAGTCAGCTGGAGCCAGTGCCCCTGTAAAAGGCAAATTCTGTTGACAAATTTATTCATTTCTGACCAAGTCACTGCACAGTTTTCATCCAGCCCTGTGCATTTGATCCACCTGCTGTGCCCATCAGGTCCACACCTATAACCTTGTATGGTTGTGGACGGTTTCAGCTCTCAATTGAAAATGACTCTGCACGCACAAACCGGCCTCTTAGACTGGATCTTTCATCTTTAAATCGACTTTGGGATGGTTCTCACAGTTTTGTTATGTTATAACTGCTTTTGTTGATCGTTTTAAGTCACTACTCGAATGTCATTATAATCGTCACCTTTAGGAGCAGTAAACTAAAACCTATTAACATAATTACTATTTGAAAACAGAACTTGTAGCAAATAAACGTGTGTGATCTACTGGGTATCCATACAGAAGCACATTCCCTAATCCAGTTATTGGACGACACAAAGTCATCCGAGCCCAGAGATATGAAAAAAAAGCATAACATATATATGCACATTCTGTATCCATTACATCCTGCTTTAAGTGCATACAATAAAAGCCATGTAGGTAGTTGAGGGGGATATTTCTCTGTCTGGTGAGCGGCAATGTCTAGAGTATATATCACACTTAGGGCTACTATGAATTCTAGCGCTAAAGAAGCTTAGAAGTATTCGCATGACCAGCAAGGTTACGTATCCATTTAGTTCATCGAAATAACACTGAATTTTATGGTTTCAAGTTTCATTTAAAGAATAGCATTATAAAACTAGAGATCCTATTGTCTCGTTGAGATTGATAGAGATTGATATATTTATTAAAGAATAAAAAGTTTGGTAAGGTTAACTTAGTTGGCAGGGCGTCAGATTGGAAGATCTCTTGTGCCCAAAATACAAAAATAGGTCCAGATGGACCTGAGCTCATCTGGCATTATCATAAATCTAAGACATCACACAGATACAAATTAAATAGTGTCTAAGATCAAATCCTAAATAAATGACATATGGAAAAAAACAAATATGGCTGCCAAACTAGAAATAAAGATGGGATGAATATAATTTTACAGGAAATTAAAAGGGTATGGTGGTGCATAAGGTTGTCAAATATGAAGTCTGTATCATCAACTGTGTGTCCAGGATTAAGGTTCAAAGAAAATAACAAATATTACTGTCTATTTGTGAATAATGGTCACAGCAACATAATTTTTGCTAGGCTTTGAGATTGGACAAAGCTGCATATGTGTGTAAGATATGAAGTCTCTATGATCAATAGTGTGCTCTGGGTAGCTGTGCACAGACAACAATGCCAACAATGACAACACCAACGACGACAACGGACAACTCATGATTCTAAGGCTCTTTGGCATTTATGCCAAATGAGCCAATAAAAACTCCACTGGGAGCTAACACTGTCCATCTAAATTATGTCCGTAATGAAAAAACATAAAAGTAATAATATTTCTTTACGTGCTTGGAATAACACCTGATGAGTTAATTTTCTTGTTGCGGTTGCTAATCTCTACAAAAGGCTGGTTTAATTAACTGCTCCGAACAACACTCTTCGAGAAATTTCTCTTCACAGCGAAGGAAGTACTTCAATATTTGATCAATCAAGTAAATTTACGCAAACGCAAAACAGGGGTGATCAGTGGTCCCACAAATGGACCCTAGTCCAACAAACATTAAAAAAAAGAAGTAAATTTAATTTTTTACGCAAACTTGATATTTTGTAAGGTAAACATCGCATAAACATTGCTTCTCAAGGAAATGCGACTTTCGAAGAAAGGTTACAATGTCCATCATCTATCCCGTAAAAAACGATACTAAAATGTATTATGCTTTATTTTTTAAAGTTTTTAGCGAATAGCATTCTTTGATTCTTCTCTTACCTGTGGGCAAGCCTTATATTGTCTTGTATTGTCTTTATTACTGACACTAATTAGTCACATACAGCAGTACTATATTTAACTTAAAACGTCCACCAGTGTTACGTATCACTCATCCAAGAATAGCAACCATAAGAATGCCTTTCAGTCGAAGACCCACCATTCACTTTGCAAATAGTCCAAATAGTCACAGAAATTACCCAAAAAGTTAAATTTGACATTCAATTGACCCCGACCTTCCGATGATCTTGATTTAAATTTTGACCTTGACATCATTAATCAGTCATAAGGTTAATAACACATGCGACTGGCAGATATTAGTTTCAAATTGAACAATTTCTAACCCTAAGACCTTGAACTTGACCTAATGACCTTTGATACTTAAACTTGACCCCAATAATATAAAGATTCACGAACACACCAAAAATGAAGTCTCTAGATCTAGCGGTTCAAAAGTTACAGCCCGAACGGACAAACAGACAGACACGACTGAAAAATTAGCTTTCCACATACTCAGGTGGTAAAATGGGCGTCATCCCTGCTTGATACCAAGGGTCGTTCACTGGTGAGATGCCCCAAGGTCGTGCAACGTTTACAGCACACACAATTACATCAAAGCCTTTTGTGAGTGATTAACGTTTGCTCTGAAGAAAACGTCACTGCAGGTGAAACAAGTTTACCTGTGTCTTTTTTTGCGGAAAACATGCCCTTAAGAAAATGATAGGAGATGTCTGTCTTCACAATTATGTATTCATCTGACAAATGGCCCAGGATATGTACAATTTTACCCTTCCGCTTGTTGGAGATGGCGAAGAGCCATTTAACTGCGATGCCAAGTGTAGACCAGGAGGTTTGGTCTTATATATTAACTAAAATATTAACACAAATGAACAGTGAAGGTGAACGAAGATCCGTGTCACTCAAACATGTAGCACTTGAATGAATACTGCACTATCCATTTTGTGCACAAAATATATTTCAAACAATTTTGTGACGATTGCTACTACAGACGTTGTAGCAGTCTCATTTTGACCCATGACTCATTTAAGACACGCATAACCCAGCCATGGCTGGGGAACACGCCACACATAACCCAGCCTAGACTCAGTTAAGATCCTTGGTCTCAGTTAAGATCCCTGGTCTCAGTAAAGATCCTTAACTTGAAGTTTAAACTATAAGTTTCAGAACTGTTAATAAAACTTTAACACTTAATTTGTATCAATATAAGTGGGGAAAAGTGAGGAAAATATCAATTTATGACTTTTCCCCAAAATTTACTTTTTGATGGAATAAGATTGAGGGTCACCCCTGGTGTCTATACCCATACTTATGTCTCATCTGAGACAAACATAAATAGTTTAAAATCAATCTCAACACACCTAAATTGTGTAAAATGAATTGGAATCTAGATATATTTGAAAAGAAAATTTAAATAGTTCAATATTTTTTAGGGGAACATAAGAAGAGAAATAAAATTGACAGGAGCCACTTCTGCATCAAGTGGCTTTAACCTTTAAAATGGCTTCTTGCAATTGGCTTGTTTAAAATGGCTTATGTTCTCAATTCAGATATCTTGAGATTGATTTTAAACTATTATTCATCAGGGATGACCCTCAATCATATTCCATCAAAAAGTAAATTTTGGGGAAAAGTCATACATTGATATTTTCCTCACTTTTTCCCCCTTTTATTGATATCCTGCTTACATCTATCCATATTGAGTGTTTTATTTACATTTCTGAAACTTAGTTTAAACTTCAAGTTAAGAATCTTAACTGAGACCAGGGATCTTAACTGAGCCATTGGCTGGGTTATGTGCCAATCCTAACCGAGCCTTAGAATGTGACCACATTGTAAAGGGTGACATTTCACGTTGTAAACAAAAAAGCAGGGCCAGATGGACCTGAGCTCATTTGGCATTATTGAAAGACTAAGACAATATTGATTACAGTACCACATGGATACAAATAAAGTGGCTAAGATCAAATACCAAACATAGGATATGTGAAAATCACAAATACGTCTGCCAAATTAGAAATATACATGGTATCAATATAATTTTTATAGAAAATAAAGAGGATATGTTAATGCATAAGGCCACCAAATATATGAACTCTGTATTGTTAACAAATATGGTTGCCAATTTGAGAATAATGGTCACAGCAGGGGACAATCTCACAATTGCTACTCCTCATCTCATTTGCCAAGATTACATTAAATTACAGTAAATTTCCTTCACCCCCTGCAATTGCTGTCTTCAATACATCATCGAGATTAATAGCAACAAAATTGAAACAAGTCCTTTTTGTGATTTCCTTGATTTTGGTCCCTCACAACATGCTCATGTCACCCTGCTACTCATGCAACCACTCTTGACACCTCATTAAGTTGCCTAGAACTAAAAACAAAGTACGACTACACTTTAGTAGAGCTCAATTTACTCTGACTGGATGGAAATACTAGAAATTCATCAATCAGGGTCTAAGAAACCTGCAAGACGGGAGACAGTCCCAATCAGTCGCTGATAATAGATATTGTTCCCTCATTCTGTAGATTTGGTTTTTTTTCTCCATTTGTTGAAGGGAACATTTCTACAGTGAAACTTGTCTTGATGCGAACCTTCTTTTGGGCGAACTGAAATCAATTGATAAACTGTTTTCTGAGCACTGAAATAAATTTTTGCATTAATTTCAAACTGTTTTGGACAAACACACTTTCATCCTCGAAATACTTGTCTTGCACAGTTGGTAGTTCGCCTCAAACAAGTTTTACTGTATGATGTGTAAAAATGTTCACGATGTGTAAATTCTATGCACGGTTCAAATCAAGACTATTCAAATGTTCATGTCTACAAAGCGTTTCGCAACAACTATTAATCAGTGTTTGGGAAAAATTCAAATATTCAATGTCGCAGACATCTGCATCACAGCAACACATTTACCTCATATTGTTTTTCGCATCAGATCAGTGTGATACAGTGGGGGAATTGTCAATTTCCCCGGGCAAGTTAATCCACTAAAGTAGTTATATATCACACTCAACACTCCGTTTAAATAAGAAAAAAGACATAAGAAACTCGTGTTTATGATTATGGTCATGTCCGAGGTCAGCCTTCGGTAGCTACTTTGAGCTGCCTAAATTGAATTGGAGGATATTAAGTTCAATCTCGAAGAAGATGAATCATTTAAAATAATGAGAAGGCCAAGACAAACGGCCTGTGTTTTTCTCTTTCTTGTCAGTGTTCTGTGTTTAACTTATAAAAGACATGAATCTTTCTTGCATGGGACCTTGATATCAAACGTGCGATGTTACATCCTGAATTATCACAGATTCAGCATGAGGTTTAATAGACTATTTCCCTTGATACCGAACATGGGGATTAATCAGGAAAGGTGCACAGGAATTCAACATCTCGCGACGCCAAGAAACTACCCATTTCTGAACTCAGCTACCTTTTTCTTCAATAACATCCAACTTCCAAATTGGCTTCTTTGTCCAAGAAGCATTTATGCGATGATATCTCTTGTAAGGCAAGTTCAATGGTGTTCATTACCCATCGTTTACAGTATTTGCATTAGTGCTTTGAGCGATATGCTTTTTGCACCAAAAGCTGGAACTAATACTTCACTATGGATTTCTGTAGGAATTACTTTTTTAAGATTTCACTGTTCACAACAGGAATCTCGGGGATGAAGAAGTAGAATAATAGAATTGTCTTCTTGTTATTCTTCAGCCTTTTTAAGTGGTCCGCTTATTGACTTCGAGAAGGTCATTTATTATGGACCCGAAGTCAATCATTTCCATCGTGAAAGCATTTTGAAATGACCATGGCATCAGTAAAAACAAAAACAAGTTAGTTGGAAAATCCCACGGACCTGTGTCGTCCTGATTGCATTGATTGAAACCGCCGCCATAGATCACGTTTAGTTTTGGCCAGACTGTTTCTTACATTAAATTCCGCCACTCAACACCTGATATAGTCTTCGCAGTAGACTCCGGTGTCACATAAAAGGATATTTTAAAGAACTGTAATTAATCAAGCTTTACCAAAGCTATCCGCTAAAGGCTCGAACCTATTTATCAAGCTTCAGGGAATCCGCGAGGACCTAAAAATAAAGACTCCCTTTACATCTTGATGGGACCCCCCATGATTTACCGAGCCATTTTAATTTCGAAACTAGTGCAAGTCGCATATTCTTTCGTACATTTTAAGCTGCCGGATTGGGTTATTTATTTAACTGAAAGCCGATGCACCAAGAAACGTATGCTGAATCCGATGGAGCTGCTTAACCTGAGGCTCGTTATACCTTAATGTGGCTTCCACGTAAAATATATAACGTAATGGAATGCCGATTGAACTGACATCGTAAATTTCGCTTTATTCCCCCAGCTGTGTGTCCAGTTATTATTCCAAGGGCACTTAGAACGTGTAAATTGAATAGGAAGCAAATCGAACGAAGAAAGGCAATGGGAAGAGTATTTATCTGGTAAATTGGCCATAAAGTACTGACCGTCCATTGTTAAAAACACCAGTGCACAAAGGTGCACAAGATGTTGGGCGCTTCCTCCGGAGTCAATGCGTGTTCTCTTAATCATAACGTTCTTCAATGCACAGATTCTCGTTGGCAATCCGTCGTACTTGCACGAAAGCGGAATCAGTTGTGCTAGTGTCCGCAATAAATTACCACGGGAAATAAATATTTACGATAAAATATATATTAAAAGTCCAGAAATTACTTTTACGAAATTCAAGTTGCAAAGACTTCCTTGCACCACTTAAAATCAAGACTTCTTCGCGGCCGTTATCAAAATCTATCAAAAATTCCCCCTTTCACAAACCACCGATCTCTCTATAAATAGTAGCGCGTTCTGTATGGGGAGTTATCTGATCTGAAATAGACGTACATTTCCTCCACGAACTGGAAACAAAGGACAACAAAAGCTTCTGTGACCCATGTACAGAATTACGGTTATCGATATAAGCATCCGCTCTAATGTAAAACTTAACGGCGACCAATCTAAGTAGTCCACATCTATAATTGAGAAAGTCCCGACCTCAAAGGACGTTTCATTACCGATAACGCTTACCTGTTAAGGGAGTATATATTTAATTGATTAATTTAGTAACAGCGCGCGCACTAAACCTCACAAACACTGTATTCTTTACCACCAGTCTATCAAGTATTTTTAGCAGTAATGAATTAGGTTCACTTGTTTTGAATGACAATCAAAAAGTTAAAAGTTAATTCACTCGTGATATACCGCTGGCCTGATACCCATGTACTTCCGACCGCGGTTTACAACTTGTAACTTCCAAGCCAGGAACTCACCCGTGAACTCACCCAACCTTGGGGTAAGCTAGCCATCATCTCGTAATGATTTCATACCTGGTAATGCTACTTTTTCTGTGAGGCATTACTTTTTGCACAGTCGCACTAAACGTTCAAATTTGTGGTAAAGGTGTCTTGTTTCCTGAAACACGCGAGAGCATCATAGGTTTGTGAATACTATTGGCTCTTCAATCTCAGGTAATAAAACAAGGAATTTATTGTCAATAAAAATAAACGGCAGAACACCAAATATTCGTTCACGGGAAAGCAATTCGTTTGCATCTTTCTTATGGTAATGCTATTATTATGTTGTGATTAAAAGACGTATGTTATTACCACAGGCTGTCCTTGCGGGTGGGGGGTCTACAATTACTACTCATTAGTTAAACGACTGCTCCATGTATGTTGTATCAGGTAATCTTTCATTTTGTGTAATGTATAATAATTGTCAGTGAGACAATTCTTGGAACAGTATGTGAGAAGTAAGGCTGGTTGTCATGCTAACCGACATAGCAGGTGTCACGCCAGAGGTGACTCGATACAACCCTGGCTTTAAAACCCATGGGAAGAGCCAACTGAAGTCCAAAACAGGGGTATCAGTGGCCCCACGAAATAGTTGCATGCAGGTCCCAGATAAGGGACTGCGACAGTTGCTGCCAAAAACTTTTACTCATGTTCCGCCCTTACAGCATTTTTCCTAAGGGTACACCATCGGAAAACACTTTTTGCACTTGTATGACAGTAAGCCAAACGTTTGAACGCGATAGTTCTCGCACATTGCGCGAACCGCGTGGGAAAACTTTTGAATAGAATCATCTATTGATGCCACATTGACTTTTCTGTATTATGTGTTAACAGACAGAACTTGAGCATCCATTTACTCATGCTCAAGAGCGCGCACTACAAATGTGCGCTATTGAGCCACGGCCAGGGAGCGTGTAGATCGCATTTAATCCTTGGGCTCAAGGACACCCACTGGGAGCAAAAGCACTCACTTAATTACAGTTTCA
>JBCAUI010039227.1:0-21033 GCA_038406195.1 Haplosyllis anthogorgicola | reverse complement strand
CCTGACATCAGTTGGAAAGTCTGTGAACTAATCCCCTGAGGTCAAAATATTCTAATTAAAGGACGTATCCTTATGTAAAATTGCAAACAAAATCAAGAAGAAGTCCTTTTTCTGGATGGCAAATGTAGAAAGAAAGAAATTAATCTCTTCAATTTTTGGACTTCAATTATTAAAGAAAACGAAATCTCAAAACCTTATATTCGAGGTTTTTCCAAATTGGTTTTAATGTTTGGTATTAGGCTAATTAATCTAATTCAATAGACATAGTAATTGCAGAAATGTATTGTTGTTTAATTTTCAATTAAAGTTCTGGTATAAATTTCAGCATCATTATTATAATTAGGAATATCATGTCTTTTGTCCTTCCCAGTATTTGCCAATTTTGGTTAAAAAGACCAGAAAACATAATTAGGCCTAATTCCATTAAAACCAATTTGGAAAAACCTTGAATATTTTAAAAAGGGGAATTGCTCTGAAATGGCCAGATTTAAAAAATAATTGGAGGGGAAATAATTCCTGAAGCGTAGATGAATAAATCAACTTTTTCAATTAGGTCTGAAGGAACTCGTGTGAGTAAGAAAGCAACATGGATGACGTACAGAAATTCTAATCGAAATCATTTGACATTAAAGGTATTTTGAAACACCTTGAATTAAAATTTAAAGGTCTCAACATAACATCTACAACCTGTGCAAAAGATCATTTCGATTTAACTCTTGTCTTCACACAAAAAAAACCCAGACATATACTGAACAATTGGGATTTCTTGTTGGCTATATAGTCTTGTCAACTAAAATCCATTTGGAAGCATAGATGTATTGCAGTTGCTGAGCAAAGGCTAATGGTGAACTTTTTGATCCTTTACCGAAAGTCTAGATAAATATTATGTAAGTCTCGCAAAAGGGCTACAACTAGTTAGGTTGCTTTGAATGTTTTATTTTCAATGAATAAATATTTACAACCTGAGATTTTTGACATATATGTGCACATACTGATTTATATGTACAGTTTGGCAAGGCAGCACCATGTTTTGTTTTCTTTGCAATTTATTCTCTTACTCCTTTACTGACATTTCCCTTCAATGATTTTTCACGCTTTACAGAGCATCAAACTATTCATAACAAATAAACTGCTACTAGAAATGACAGAGCGGCAATAAATTAATTGTGATGAGAACTCAATGCAATGCGGGCTGAGTTTGCTGTTGAGAACTAATCTTACAATACATACGAAACATTTTGATGAATTCATAAATTAAATACTGAATAAGTCGGGTCCAAGCATGTACCGTGATGAACATGTGCGTGTTGCGACGAAGTGTATATTAGATGAAATAATCTAGCAAAGCCTTATCTGAGTGAAATTAGTTTATCAACCCACGCAAGTATGCTACTAGCAATGCCCTGTAATCTTGCACAATGCACGTTCTACTTTCTTCATATGGTACCAAATCACTTCTTTTAATTTTTTATTCTTATTCTGAACGCTTATTTGTATTTATTTACACCAGTCGAATCTTGAGTACACGTCAAATTTAAGGAATTCATGTCATTTCCAGGTTTTGCACTTTAGTGCATTTCCTCTTTCCGGTGAAACTCTCATGTTTTGTTATATATCACAGTTTGTATCACTGTGGGAAGTGTTTTCACGTGTAAAATCCTGTTGTTTCTGAAGGATCCGAATCAAATATTCTCCTACGTGTGAATCACATTAGGTGGCTTGTGTAGCATTTAACACCTGAAAAAAGAAAGTAAAGATATAAAAACGCTTTCAATAGGACATCATATCATACAGTAGTCTACATACTTTGCATTTAAATTTGGTTTGTTGGACAAATAGATCTAAATTTCTAAGATTTATAGATCAAATTTATTGCACTAGGCATCAAAGTATTTCCTAAACTGATATAAATCATGTTTAACGAAATTTGTTATTTTCTACGACTACACTTTGGATCTGCAGACTGTGACGAAAACACGTCATCCAAGCAGAGACTTCTGTTTCTTTCGCGTCTACAAAAACAATGCTTTTTACAAATTTCTTTAAATGTAAGCACCATATATCCTCTAATTACATGACCCAGTCCCAAGACTAATTTTTGGGGAAGTGCTTATTAGAAATTTTGTATACAAATTTGGCGGTAAAATGGCTTCATTCAAAGGGTGTATCTTTGAAAATGTACATGTAATTAAATAAGGCAATCACTGAAAAGGAAAAATCATTCTTATTTTGCATTGATTCTTTCAGTTATTTTTCACTTCAAGTGAAGGAAAATTGCTATAATTTGGGAAGCGGGTGCCATTATTGAGACAATGCGGTGATTGTTTTGTTTAGGTTTTCTTTAGCTTAAAATAAGTAACCCAGAAAATAATTAAATGAGCCTATCAAAGCGGTAGATACCAAAGTTCTGCATGAAAAGTTTAAAGAAATAATTTTTCAAAAGAAATGTATGGTTTTTTTCGACATCTCCTCACACAAAAAACCAAAAGACTGAAAGCCTTAAGTTAGCGCTGGTACACAAGTAAGGAAATTGCCAACATTTTGCAGTTCCCATTCCATTGTTACCAAAGAGACAACTGGAAACCTGCGAAGAACTTGGGATAAGTAAGATTTTTCTTCCAGTAAAATAAGTCGTTACCAAAGTGTTAGTTATTAAAAATAGCTAGAAATACTCACTGGTACACAGAACTATGGTACTATATTTACAGTGTATCTTCCTCTGTACACATATCTTCTAGAGCATAAAAACATGCATTTTTATATTATAGAGCGCAAGACCAAGACCAGAACCAAAGGAAACTACAGGGCATGCATCAGTGTGAATTTTGCTGTGTTGACAGGTGAAAAAAGTATAATACCAGAATCCTTAAATCACGACGAAATGCAATTGCATATCTCTGTCATCATGTTTATCGGTCCACAACTATTATTTGTGTCATTTGCAAGTGATTTAAATTTATAGTTTTCACTGCGTTTCACATGCGATATACCTGAACACCACTCCTCATAATGTTAACCCTTCATTCACAAATCTGCTGTAAAACTAAAATCCACAGAATAATGGGGATTGGGATATTTGGTAAAATACAACATGCTGGACGGACATCATGTTGCAGTTAAATAATGGGTTGCTTATCAATCTCAAATTTATACTAAAATGAACCGTTCTTAATTGGCTCACTATTTCCTTTCCTATTTACTTTGTAATAAACGTTTAGTGTATCAGTTCAAACTTTCCATGCAAGCTACTCTAAAAAAAAATAGAAAAATTATACAGTAATAACAATGATACATACTTTGATACTTTAAAGAATCGGCGAGGTTTCTGTAACCAATTTGAATCCAGAAATTTGGTTTTTGCCCTTCTGCGATCAGGCGAGGCTGCTTGGTCTGCTTCAGCAGAATCAGCCCCATGTCTCCTGAGTATTCCTTTGTCTCCTCCATCTGGAGAGTCTATCTCAACATACATTGCCTGTTTGCACAGTGCAGAAATAGCACTCTTACTCGGATGTGGAGAGGATGGTGACACTTTCCGAGCGAAAAATCTGGAATAACCCTTAGACCGAGAGGATTGAGGGGAGGAGGATGACACAGACGAGCTAGGTGGGTACAACGATGAGGGCCTCTCTGGGGATCTTTTGCTTCGATCTGACGAAGCCGGTGAGTCCGTTAAACTGGAGTTAGGGCAGCTTTTATGGGAGGAGTTGGACTTTATACTGTAGTCTGTACCCCCAGGAGGTAACGGTGCCGGTCCTTTACCGTGGCGACTCTCAGCTCCGATCTTAGCTTGAAATAATCCAGCTTGTTTCGATACAATACCGAGTTTTGGCAGATCCTTCAATCTTGGGTCTGTGGACTTATGTAAAGCCTTTTGCGCTTCCTTTTTATGAGTATCATTTGTCATATCTTGCAATGGAGGTTTTTGCTCACCGCTGTCTGGTATTGACAGTTTTCTAATTGCTTGCGAGACAAAGGCTCCCGGTTTAGGAGTGACTTTTGCCTCCTTTACCCTTTCTGGGGTATCTTCTCCAGAATTTGTCTTTATCACAGATTTATCATGTTTGTCATTTTCCTTATCAAAAGAGGTTGATGGAAATTTGTCACGCCCCGGGCTAAGTCGGTCCATATTATTCCCAGCACTGGAGACCCGCTGCTGGGTGTACTCTTGCAGTAGCTCTTCAGCAGTTTTTAGCCTTCGTACTGGACTTACTGTGGGCCTACCTATCGCACCGGGACTTGGCGACTTCCTGAACACCTCTCCAGAACTACCATGTAAAGTTTGTCGTTCAAACTTATTAATCACATCACTCACAGGCAATTGTTTTTGATCTTTTTGATATTTAAACACATATTGTCCCTGTGCAGGGTCACCCGACGGTACACTGAGGGAGTCTTTCTTCAAAGCAGGATGACTATCACTCAAGGCCCGGTTGCGCCAAGCTTGGTCATGGTCATCATGCTGAGCAATCCTCCCTGCATTGACCGACAAATCACCCTCTATTAAACTTGAGATATCCGGTCTCTTTTCCGACGAGATCTTTCTGTGTCTTATCAGTCTCCTTGGTGGGGTTGCCTGCCACGTCCTTGAGTCGCCATTGAAGTTCAAAGCTTTACTTTCGGCTGCTTTTATTTTTCTTGGGTATTTTGACCTGATCATAGGACTGTGAGGTGGACAGCTTGTTCGTAATTTGTACTCCGCGTAGGTCTCTTCATGCCCACTGTTCAATGCATCGTCAAGTTTGGCTAGGTACATCTTAGCATCTGATTCGCCTTTCACAGACACGTCCTTCGCTCTTGGCAAATTTGGTGATTTGTCATGCGTCGGATATGGAACAGAAATAGAATAAGTTTTCGTTGGTGATTGTGCTTTCTCCGGACTGGAAGCGCCCTTTTTCCTGACACCTGGTGATCGTTTTCGTCTTGATGGCGAAATAGGTGGTTTACTTTGAGGCTCATCTGTAAAAGTAAATGAACTTTCTATTTTGTTATCCCTGTTTGCCGAACTTGGAGTACTTGGAGAACTCCAACCTGGTGTAGAGCTGGCTGAGGTTGGTGGTGTGGTTCTCTCCTTATCCTTTGTTTTGCCACTGTCATCACTTTTATGCGAACTTATCGAATCATCTGTTGAAGTTTTTCTTTCCCATCTGATCAATCTAGCTCTTCTTGGAGGTCTTATTGGAACATCAGCTAAAGCTAATGACGTATCCTTTTCAGAAGGTTCAGTTGCTTCTTGTTGAGTACCATTGAGTTTATTCTCTGAGACGTCCCCGGTACTTGAGTTCAAGCTGTTACTCTTTGACATCACCAAAGCTTTTGCTTTTGTAATCAGAGGATGCTGTTGGCTTCCAGAAGCTCTGTTGGGAATTCCCGGACTTGTGGCAGTACTCCCTTTGGTCGGGCTAGAAGATAATCTGGAGACAGGTGAGCCTGAGGGACTTGCATATGCTATGTTACATAATGTCATGACAGTTTGGGCTCCAACCTCCTTCATATCCAACGCTCTGATGTCCGTCTGTGCCTCGTCACATCGAACGTCGGCTATCTGACTCCCTACAAGTTATAACACACAAAACATCAAAATATTAGATACTCTTGCACAAAGCGTGTTCATTTAAGTGAACATGTATTTAATGGTAATAAAATGGATACCTTCGTCAACCTTTTTGTTATATTTCTTTTTCTTTTGAGATGCTAAACTTACAGAATTATTCAGCACAACACCATCACCGAATTTTGTATCTGACGTTAGAGTAAAATATGTGTACATTAGGTAGGTTTTAGAATGCTCACCCGAGAGTACTGCTCTCTGGCGTTTAAGTCTTTCTAACCACTCCCAGTATGCCTCCTCCACCTCTGTCATTGTTACCGTCTGCATTTGTTTAACAGTGCTCTCGTAATCCTCGTGTACAGCGTGTTGTGGTACATAACGTCTTGGTGTTCTCCTTGTCCAACGTTCCTACAATTATCCGTAATAATTTTAGCAACCGATATTTTTGGCGTAAAGGTACGTTACACAATACTGTATTCAGTTAAACCTTGTCACCTAAACAATTACTAAAAGAAATCGTTGAAATTAAATTGACAGAAAAACACGTCATACTGGTCGCTGAGTTAAATCGTTTCCAGTAAATGATCTACTCCTCTTGATAACACCAGTGTGGTCTCTTTCCTTGTAATACTGTAGTTCCAGATCTTTTCTTTGTACATTAGCCTCTAAAAGTCGGTTTGTCACTTCATGATTCAGCAGATGCCTCTGCATATCCAGCAATAGTTGATTACGTTCGGCGAGACCAAGTTTGAGTTCACTCAACTACAAAACAATACAGGCAAAATATAGAGTTTCACATAATTTTAAAATCAAAAACAGTATAAATGTATAAATCAACAACATAAATTTATAAATTTACATAAATTTCGTTTCTATTGCATCGTTGGTACCAGCAAGGAACTATTGGGAGGACTATTGATATTTCTATTTCCGACCTGGAATGACTCTACTCCCGGGTAAGATGAAACATAAACATACCTGACTTTGAATTTTGAGAAAAAATCCACACAACTTTTCGAAGTCATTGTGGATTTTCAATAGATTTTGTCCCGATTCTGTAAAAATCAACACAGATTTCAATAATTATTCAGTATCTAAAATTTTATCACACCGCAACTGTCGGACAGTTTAACGACAATAAAGGCTACACACAGCAATTCTCCAAGAATATGCTGAGACTAAATATCAATAAGCGGAATTTTGTAACTACTTTTCTTACTATTGATCAAACAAAATATTAGGCACCTAATTTTTGCGGGTCCTTATCTGAAGATAGTTCCTGTATTTCTCTAACCATTCTAGATTCAGCAGCTTGTTTGGCGAGTGCTAAATGTTTCAGCTGCAACTGTAAGTAAGTGCAAAGTAATATAAAAAGTTAATTAAAACATAACCTTGCCCACATTTAAAAACGCCTAGTACTATTTTATCAATGTAGGTTTTAAAAATTATTCTACCCAAATAAGAGTTGTACATGAACATTTATTCTAGCAATTCCACACCAATACGGTAAAAATTCGCTATTAAATCTGTAGAATTCTGTAGAAATAGACAACACCGACAACCTAAATTTACCAAAAACAACATGTTATATGAAGTGCGTATATAACAGAAAAGTGGCTCATCAAGCTACAATGTTAATACCACAATACCTTATTTGTAAGGACCCGAACCTACCATATGTCCTGTTTTACGAAGCATACATGTAAGAAAGTTCCATTTTAATGTAATTAATAATTGCCGGAAAAGGGAATGCAGAAGAAATTTGTGAATAAATCTTTGTCCTTGTATTAAAGAAATACATCCTCACCTGTTGAATTGCCAGTTCATAGTAATTTTGAAACTGGCGTGAAACAATATAGGATTACATAATTGTGTAAATGAACCTTTTATTACTCAGTGAAAAGAATTTCATGAAACTTTAATTTTAGGTAAAATCTTATTTTTACGTTACACAACGACAAAGGTCAGATGCAGTACTTGCATTGATACATTTTGCCTGTTTTCAAATTAACATTGCAAAAATTGATGTTGCTTATTTGATGAGACATTTGTTTACCTGCAGTTGTGTTTTTTCAGCTACAAGCATTCTCTGATTACTATGGAGCTGTTGTAGTCGTTTCTCTATCTCATTCATACTGGCTGCAACTAGATCTGTTTCAATGGTATAACGTCCCAGGCGACTGGCCGCCCACAATTCTCTCTTGTAGTGATCTGTAATACAAGAAAGAAGCGTACTGATATGTAGGTCTGTACTCGTCGCGACACGCCAAAAATAACCTTTACTTCCACCAAAAACAATCTTTACTTCCGTGTACCTATGGATACCTTTGTAAGCTGTAAGCTATTGGAAATGTACTTCTGAGCAATTGAAATGTGCGTAAATAAAGAATAACTAAATAAATACTGTTTTAAGAACACAAACCGATTTTCTGATTTTGTTCTATATTCATCTCGTTAATTCTGCCAGTAAGTTGCGTGACATCATCCTGAAGTGCAGCCATTTCCTCATCTTTTTCTGCCATTTCAGAAAGTAATTTTTTGTTTTGTTCTTCCAATCTACAGGAAAGAAAATAGGAATAGCGTCGTCTAAAAATGCATGCGTGCAATTTTTTGAGAGTGCACTTAATCAAAGTCATGATTTTTAAAACTGAGAGTTTTTAAGAAAGAAATATTTTTACCAATTTTATTTTAGTTCTCTAGAAAACTCTTGCTATTCACAAGGATTAACCCAAAACATTAACGAAAACTTTAGAAGTACTTAATAATCAGAAAAAACAAGAACTCTTACTTTGCCACAGTTTCGGATGTAATATTAATGTCAATACTGGTGCTGTCATCTATGACTTGCGGGGATGTACCCCCACTCCTGCCACCGGTGCTATTGAATGGACTAGATTCTGGGGAGGGTGAGGGAACGAGGTGGTCTGTGCCCTCTGAAACGGTGCGGTCTCTTTCCACCCGTCTCTGCAGGGCCATCTGCTCTTTGTGATCTTTGGCTGAGTTCGACCTCTGGTGGGATATATCTGCATTGTCCTTGTATTCCTTAGCAGAGCTTGATCTTTGATGAGATACTGTCAATCTGAGTATTACAATGTAAAACATTGTTGTACACCCTGCACAAATTTCTGTATATATTTTAAAGTGATATGAGAGGATTTGATACTGTGATAAAAGTGCCTGGACAGAGATGTTTTCGGGCGGATTAAGGAGATTCTAAGCAAGTACAATGGGATCCTCTCACCACGGCCTTCATTTGTTTCATCAATCTGTATATTTTTGAAATATAATTATTGTAGAAAATATTTTTCTCGAAGTTCTTCCAAGTTGTGATTGTTAGTTATTTTGCAGTTTGCAGCAACTGTGCGTATATACCTGTTTAGCTGTGCAGCACTTGTGCTGGTCTTTAGTACTGTACTTGTTTCAGTTGCTGTGGATGTACTGGGCTTCAATCCTTTCATCACCTCCCACTGATGAAGCTTTCTAGCAAACTCTGACGTTACTCCTTCCGCTTTTGCTTCACTCAAAATTTCGACAGTTTCTAGTTTGTGTTTCATCTTTTCGAGTTTAAGTCTTTCTTTTTCAAGGAGCTTTTCCTTCTTTTCAATTTTTTGTCGTTCTCTTTCCTTTTGTTTTTCATACTTGTTGTGTGATCTACAAGAGCAAAAAATACTTGCCATTCAAAAGACCGCGGAAAATCATAATTTACATATATCCTTCTCTGTACAGTATTCCACTACAAAGGTTACACTTATCAAGCCTTTGTTTGTCGATAATTTGACATTTCATCACCTGTCTCTCTCCCTGGATTTACTCCTGCCATCAGGCTTGCGTGACTTTCGCGACTCTCTTCTTCCTCGCCTTTCTGGTGTCGGACTGCCACCCTCTTTGATTCTCTTCGTCTTGATTCTCTCCCATTCCTGAGTAAATACAAAAAAGTATTTCCATTTCTGATAAATACCTTTGTTATTATATCAACGATTCCTGAGTAAGTGAAAAAAGTATTTCCAGATGATGATCAAATAAGAAATATTTCCGATAGATACCATTATTGTTATTGGGTACTTACCTGTACAGTTTTGCTGAAGCTCTCGGACAGGACGTCCATCTGTGTCTGGGAGTTTTCTAACTCCCGCGTGGGAGTCGTCCCTCCTGGTGGGGATTGTGTCTCTGCTCGCTGGCGAGATGGTGGTGCTACTATCGGACGTTGTTCTAAAAAAATAAGCTCAACATTTAAAGTTAAAACGTCACTCTCGATATTCCGCCCAGTTCACACTAGTGTACACCAATTTAGGTTTACAACTTTTAACTTCCCAGCCAGAAATTCGCCTGAGATCTCTCTCAACCTTGGTCTTATCTATCCATCTCTCACCTGTGCAGCAGTGCTAAATGGCAACCACTTCAATGTGGGGCTTACTTGTAGCATTTATAGCATAATGCGCGTTACTCTTGATATAAAACATAAAATTCGATCTGTGACAGACGCAAAAAGGAGCTAGCTTAAGTTTCATCTACTAACCCAATCCTTTAATTCTCTCCCATTCTTCCATTTTCTTAATGAATTCTTCATTGAATTTGGTGCAGTTTTTGTCCTCGTCTTCAACACTGTCTGTAGACACAAATTTATACTACATATTATACATTGCGACGAGATTATGAAAAAGTAAAATAGTAAATCGTTCAATTCTTGAAAAATACTCTTACCTTTTGTTAGAACACTTCGTCGTTTCTTATCTTCCCATTCTTGCATCTTCTTTGTAAATTCTTCACTCATGCCACCTACAAAGTTGAAAATACGTGTCGTTATACTTTTGTACTTTCTAGATTACGGTCTCAATTCCGAACAGTTCGATGAAGTCAATCACCCTTCATACAAAGAAATTAATTGCCACAGTGGCAGAGAATAGGTGGGTGTACAGACATAATTCAGACTGGAATGACCTGATCGTTTCTACAGAGGAAATTGAAACATAAATTGCATCAGTAAAATGTAACAAGACCTTCGTAAATATAATTAAAAAGCCTTTGTAGGCGGCCAACATAAAAATTCGGTCTATCTTGGTAAAAGCCAATCTATACCTAGTTGCAAAAATATACAGAATCTTGGCCTTCTTCACAAGCACAGTCTACCTATTCACTGCTGTTAATATGAAATCTTTGCATAATTAATTAAGATTACAATAGAAAGTACTAAATGATCTTCTAGGAACTACTGTAATTAACCTCATAGTATAACAGAGAAAAGGTGGAATGTTCATTTGTACTCTATGAGTTCTTAGTATGTTGGCCGTTATTCAAAGGATCTTGGCTATGAACTTAGTAGCCCTCCCTGGAATTGGTCAAACTTTTCGCTGGTAACTAATAATATTTGGCCAGATATTTTTACGCGAATACCCCTTACTCCAATTGAAAGATATTTTGTTAACTTTGACATATTACAAAGGTTAAAGACTTGGCTAACAAAGAAATAGGACTGTCCAAAATTTTTTCAACAACAGTGATTACAGCATAAATACGGCAGCAAAACACATATATTCACATATACACAAATATATACAAATTGAACCTTTAAGATTTCAAGTCATCCTCGAATTGACTTTATATAAATAGCTGCTTGACGCAATGACTTACTTTTCCATTGGCCAAACAAGTACGAATAGGAGATACTATATTCTCAAAAGAGAGGCTTGTTTCAATGTATTGTGGCTTGTCTTCGTGTAATTTGATTGAAAACTAGTGTCAGCAGAAGTACTATAATGCCTGATATATTATATTACAGTTTAACTAATTGCATCCGAAATCATTAAATGTTAAAAAGCCAGATTTGTAAATACTTGGTGCGAAGTTTGGATTCTCTGTCGGAGGATCACAAACACTCGGAGGATCACAAACACAGCGTCAAACATATTCTGAGATAAACCCTATACTGCATCGCATTTGTTTTGTAATTTTATTTTAGAAAAAGAATAGGAGTGAAACTACAAAATGTTTTAATTATCTATCTGCCCACACAACAGAGGTTGATCAGTTGTCAAGCAGGAATGGCTACTGCTTTCGTCAGTTCTCTGCAGCTGTGGTACACTTATGATTGATAGAAGCAAACCGTGCTGACCATTGGCTCTTTTCACAACTGATTAGTTTATTATAATGAATTTGGTTAGGGATTAGCGTTGGATTTTGCACGCAGCCCTGCTAAGTTGGAAAACCAAATTGTCGGCTTAAACTATAAGGATCCATGAATGGTTACAGTATCATAACGGGTGTCCCCCTGCACACGCTTATTCAAGTACGCCATTTCGATTTGTATGTTTCGCAGGATTGATATGGAGTCTTTTTCACTTGGCATTACCAATGGTGATGGAGACAAATTACAATTAAATCCCTCTTTAAGCAAACAAGAAGTAGTCACAAAAAAGTAAAATTTGACGTCTAAGTCAAAGTTTGTGTCTATTTCTGAAGAATTCCCTTGTTGCTACAATGTCAACATTCTGACAAGGTAAACTTTATAATTATTATTAGAACAAGGACACGAACTGCATCAATTATTATCGCCCACACTCAAGTCCTGCAGTGTATCTACGCTGTTTCGTTCCATGCCAAATCAAGATAAGTCTAAGTAAAACAAAACTGAATCCCGAGAAGAGTTTTTTCTACAGGAGGTGCACAGCATGCCCTCAATGCTAGATAAGGAACTTCGCAAGGCAGTCTGTTGTTGATGGTGGGTCGACTATGAAAACACAAAAACGTTCATTCAAAATCCGTTCCGCAGTATCAAAAATGTCTTTCTTGGAATTTAGTTTTAGTATACACAAACAACATCGCACGATTTACATTTTGCCGTTTTGGACTTTGGATAAAACACTTACTTCAACTGAAGTGACAAGCGTTAAACAGTTGAAGTGTACATCTCACTATTTTGACGTTGCAAAGCAATTGAACGTAATATTTTGAGCAGGTAACAGAAATAGGATGCTTGTCCCATCCAGAAATAGTTACCCGTTTTAAGACACTAATGGCATGTTATGTTAAGTAGGGATTTCAAGTAACAGCGACTGGAAGGCTAGGATAAAAGGATCCTGGGTAGAGAGTGAAATTGTAGCAAGGGTGTGTTGTGAGAAATTTGGCCAGGTGAGGGGTGAGTACCAGTGAACAGCGTGGTACTACTCATCTACTACTCAACACTATACACACAGTGTATCAGTTAACTCTCGTAATCTACAGGCTACTTTGATCCGTAATGAAGGTGCCGAAATGTGGTGTTTTGCCGATACTCTCCGGTTAAGTGATTGTATGACATAAACCTGAAAAGCTAATTAATGATTTTGCAGGGTAGTTTTTTTGCAAGCCAATTAGTAGGACCAAATCCATTTTATCACAGGTTGGTTAATTTTGCAAGAAATAGAATCCGTAGTTAACTGTACTTCGTTTAAATGCCTTTCCATAATTTTTTTTATTGTGATGTATTGACTTGTTCTCAGCATTAAACAGGATTCAGTGCAAATAACGCGCAAAAACCAGGTTCTGTTGACGTTGAAGCATTGGTGCTGACAATTATATTACTATTTTATTTGTGTGGTTTTTATGTTATTCTATTTTGTCAAAATTTTGAATTTAATTTACAAAATTGGTTAATGTATTAAATAGTTTTCCTTCGAAAAAATAAGGAGTAGACAACAACTCAAATTGATGTTGTTGCAATATGCAGTCTAGAAACAACATGATATTTAAAAAAAAAACCCCATATATATACATTATATCACAGAGCTCTCTACTTATTATGACTTTACGCTTATCATGTTTACAATTAGAAGAATGTTTTGCCAAAGGTTCCTATCGCTACCACCATAACTTTGCCAGCTTCACTTACACAGCTCTGCCTGCAGAAATTCCAGTATAGCCTCACACACTGTGGATATGTGAACCCAGACTATCTTCTAAACTAAACAAATGTTAACCCATTTAGTATGGAATTGATTAGGATTCTATATTAAAGATCGCTGCTAGTACTTCTGCAAATAATTGCAATAAGTGCTTTGATACTAACTAATTCATTCTTGAAAATCCCTTTCCAACTCTCATTCTTTCCCTTTAATAGCAGTGAATCCGAGGTCAGATTTATTGCACTTGATAAATTCAGGTGTCTTTTACAGCTAACTAAGGTAAGAGAAGATGCAATTCAAATCTCGTACTCAATAACCAAACAGTTAGCTGAGGTATATTTTACCTATCTCTAGCACAGTAACCTTTGGAAGAAACTAAAATCACTCTTCTCGCGAGTACGAAGAATGTAAACAAAGCAACTCAATCCAATCTGTGCAATTACTAGTAGATTTAACTTACATTATTATTTCTAGACAAACACATGGTTTACAGACTATTTTGTAGCAAAAAGACCAATATACTACACGTCACATCCCTTTGTAAGTGACATTGGGACCTGATACTTTCAGAGAACGTCCTTGTGGTGGTTGTACAGGTGTAGTTTTACACCCATCATAAACTGTACCTTTCTTTATTCCCAGGCAATAAAAATCGTTTGACATGATAGAGCTAGTGCAAGAATAAATATGTACCAACCAGTTAAAATGTCTTTAGCAGACAGTGTAAATTTAGTCGAGGACAGGTTATCCGTATTAAATATACATACTGTAAATTATTTACCCATAAGAGCGGAGACATCCACTGGCGAACCCGCAATAACGACACTGTCCTGTCTGTTCACTGGAGGAGGTGACTCCATGGCCCCAGGACTCTGGTTTGTGCGCTTCCTTGGAGGCGATGATCTTGGGTTCTTGGGTGGTTTTATGGATCCCCTTCTTTCGGACTTTGGTGAAGGAGGCTACAATAGCATCAACAGATTTTAGCGTGGTTATTCTTACGGACGTACACAGTAAAATACGTTAAAACCCCGAGTCTTCTAAGACCCAGACCCAACAGCTTCTTGTGTGGGCCATGTCAAAAGACGTCGCTTTGCTTTGTCGGTCCTTGATAAACAAACGTCATGTTGGGTTCCCTTGACCAAATGTTGAAACCAGCCCTTTTGTTGTATGTCACTTCCAGATAGCAGACTACAACTTTCAGAAAATTCACTCACGTTTTACATTGATTTGAACCAAAATATTTCACATTTACACTGTGTTCATAATGTGTGACGTAACTATGGAGTTTATCTATGGGGTATGCATACTGAACAATAATAAGGACATGTACAGAAAATAGTGCATGTTTCTAGCTTTTTGAACCAACCTGCGAAGTCGAACTGTTTGGAGAATCGTAATTGGCAGAGTAGTCTTCGAAGCCGGAAGCATCAGGTAGCATGTCCCCGGCCGAATTACTTCTTTTGTTTTTCACCTTCAAACTATCCTTCCGTGTGTGGATAATGTCTTTGACACGACCCCAGGCTGTTCGGTTGGACTTCTTGATATCAGGACTTCTTGTGCGGGCTCTTTCTACTGAAATTAACACAGTGAAAACTAGGTTGAACTGAACTAGTTTAACCAAGCACTTGCTACCATGAATACATCAGAAATGAAAATCTTATTACTTTGGTCTGTTGCTTGAATTACCTTCTCCTGGGATGGATACTTCCAAGGAATTCTGTCTCTTAGCCGCCTTGAAGCTGGATGATCTGCCAATGCGAGGTGACCGTGGCGGCTCTAGTTCTATCTTCTCAATGAGTTCTAAATCCTCTGCAGTCCACATCATGTGAGGATTTGGACTGGATTGTCTTCGTGGTCTCAGTGAGGCCTGAGACTCAACAGTTAGGTACTGAGGGGACGGCGAGCTTGTTGAGTGATGAAAGCTCTTCTTTTCGTCGTCCCTCGTGGGTGTTTTCAGTTGTTGTTGTTTACTTGAGTTTGTGGTTGTTGTCATTGTTGTCTTGTTTGTGTCTTGGTTACTGTCATCACTACCAAAGCTGAAATGAAGTGATGAAACTATTAACAGGAAAATAGGTAATCAGACAAAACTGGATACATGTATTTCCTGTGAGATTCCGTTGCAACGGTAACCGCATTGCAGTAATACTGACGAATCTATCAAAGTCTCAGCATCAATATTAGTTAAAGTTAAATCGTAGATTTTTTATGTTTCTGAAAGTTTTAATTGGTAAAACCAACCTGGAACCTCGGCTGGTGCTGACAACATTACACTCAGCCTCCAAGGCATGATGTTCAGTGGTGGAAATTTCTTCATACACATTTTCATTCTCTGCTACAGAGCTAGGTATGTTAGCGTCTTGTACCAGAGAGCTGGGACTAGGAGGGACGTGTTCACCGGAGGCACTAGAACTTCCTCCCGGTCTAATCCTGCTGTCTGCACTTTCTTGTGAGCTGCTTCCCCCGATACTGCCCTCCTTCTGTATTTTTGATGTTTGCTTACTGTATGAAAAAAGATGGCTCCTTAATAAATGTATCCCTATAAAATGATCCCATTATAGGTAGTAAACTCATGTTCAGGCCTCAAGTTACTGGGCTTATTTTTGTTTTTGGAAGTAGCAAGAGATTGCACCTAAGAGTTTTGCTTATAACAAAATGAATAGTCTCTCTTAGTTGATGTTTCTACCTACCTGACTGTGTTTGCCCTGACTAGCTGTTCTGCTGTTACAGAGGTGGCTTCGGTTTTGGTGCTTGTCTCTGGTTTGCCACTGAACACTTTTTTTACCCGGTTCCACTTTGACGTGATGGTTGAACGAGAAAAAACGGTTTCAATTTTTCTTTTGTCTCTTAAGCCGCGCTTACCTGAAAGGTAGGATGAAATACTGGTTCTCAATACAAATTCGCGGCGTCCTTTTGTTCTCTTGAAATCTTCAGCGTAAGATAAATATTGTTCGGAAAATGGGCTATCAATCAGGTATCTATTTTTATTTCAAAATTGTAAATCGAACCAAGTATTGTTTATTTTCTAAATTTGAATTTTTTTAAAAACTTAAAATATTTTTTTCGTTTGCAACAAGGGTATTTCTTTGTTACTTCAAAGCAACAATACCGTGTTTGGTTTTGATGTCTATATCGAGATCCACTGTGGTGTCGTGTACATTGATTGACCCGACGGACTGACTGCGTTGACTCAGTTTCCCTGAACCAGATTGCTCTCTGCTATGTAAACTGATGTCATCCATAGAGCTGTCGCTGCTTCTATTTTATTATAGATAATTTTAATTAACTTTCATTTACGAAATCAATTATTATCTACTGTTCAAATTGTGCGATTTAAAAATGCGAGAGACCTTGTTATTTTCGCACATGATAAAATTATCTGTGGTACAAAAGCTGAAATGGCATAGATGAAACATCATTTAGCGATTCTGTTTGTAGTTTTGGAATGTATGTTCAATGTCCTAACCACAGTGAGTTTAAATGGACCATACGACATAACAATTAATATGAAACAATTGACGTTTGCCCCAATCAGGGTGACTGCCATGGGCTAATCTGGAATCTAATTCTTCCTTCAGCAATCAGCAGAATTTTACCTTCTGTCAATTATAGACATGGATCTCATATCCAGAGGAGGCCTGTTCTGATGTCCTTTCTGTAACCTCTTACTCCTGGTTCTTGTTGGTTTGTTGTTAACATGTTTAAACGAGCGGGCCAGCTCCTTACGAAATAATAACATTTCATTTTGCACCTGTCAATAAGGAAAAGTAAACATGATAACTGGCAGCAAAGCGTTGCAATGTTCTCAACTGAAACTGTAACACACATCAGTTATTTCCATCACCTTGTTGTTTGCTATTATTTTAAAAGTATTTGCTATTTCTAATTTTTTACAGGGATAAGTTCTTTGAGTGAAACGAAATGTGTTCTTTTTAGACTTGGGGTCTCAACAGTCGCAAGTTAATTAAAATCTGGACCAGGTTGGTATAGGCATAGTCGCCATTACAGAACAGAGCATTAAACAGATTCCAATTCCTATTCTTATTCTTTCGTTACCTTCAGTAATGTTTTGGTGTCTTCTAGGTAAGCGCACTTTTTTCGGAGACTTGAATTTTCTTCTTTGAGGGAGGAGAGTTGTTCCATCAGGCGAACAAGATTGTCCAAGTGATCTATGCCCACGTTCATGTTCTTCCGTGAGGGACTGAAACCGTTCGTATATAAAGTATCGTAAACTACGACTGGTACTCAAAATATTCAAAGTATATTAAAGCGTATGTCAACATTCAGGCGACAGCCTTGTGATCTCCCTGTTGACGGTCGGTAGGTAATGCGACAAATGACTTTTCGGAAATAAAATCATTTCCAGCTATTAGTAGTTTCGACATTAAAAAATCAGTAGAACAAAGCAAATAAGATACCTATGCGAGGGTGATCTGGTCCTGGGTGGAGTTTTTAGCATCATTGGTGATGCCTGGTTAAGAAAAACTTCCTGGAAAGTTTTCTCTTGTTTGGCATACGCCTCCATAATTTCCTCACTGGTCACTTTGATCTGTACGGGGCTACCTGGACTAGCTGGACTTGTACTTCTGGGACTAGGGCTGACGAGACAAAAGCAATGTATTACAGTAGGTATAAAATAGACTACATACATTTCGAAAAAAAAAAATTCGGCATTATTTTATATTCTAATAATAACTATCATCGATTATATGTTTGTTGTTTTTTCATTCCATTTTTATTTATTGCCGGCATTCATTGTCAGTTTTGTTTTCCATTAATCTACACGAATTAAAATACAAATTTAAGTTAAAATTTAAATGTGTCCCTTTTTTGTCAAAATAATAATATCCAACTTACCCAGTTGATACACTTGGACTAGTTCTCGCACTAATACTCCAATGTGTCGGACTTTGGGGGCTTAGTGTAGTTGGACTTGCAGGACTAGATCTGTTTGACACTGAGGCAGACGGCGACGTCTTTCTATCCTCACTTACTCTGCCATTGTCTGTGTTAGGTCCATTGCTGTACGTTACAGTTTCAACAATCCTCTCTTTTTTAGATTGCATTTTGACTTCTTTTGTCTCCATTGACACTGTTTCACTTATTTTTGATGCACTTGAACTCTGTTTAATCTCTGTCATTTTTGATTTACTTGATGTGTGTTTTATTTCCTTCTTAGTAATTGTATGCGATTGTTTGCGTGTTGCAGTGACATTGTTCGACTCTGCAATCGCAGAGTCACCAACATCTTTGGTCTCATCTGTGGGATTTCCTACATAGAACATCACGTCGTACAATGATTCAAACTCTACTGCAGCAGCATGATCATCACGGTCCGCCATTGCACTACTTCGTTTACCTCACTTGTACCACTATAATGAAAGATAAAAGTATTAGAAAGAAAGTTACAAACGCCAGATCATGAAATTACTCTGAAAAGTTTAAGGCCCCGCAACAAGTTAATTTCATGCTGAGCTGATCCTGAACTAATGGTGGTTGTGCCTTAAACTCTTGATGGTGATTTCATGGTCTGAAACAATAATTTTTTTGTGCAGTGGATGGAATATGAGTATGTGGTTTTTTTTATTTACTGATAAAACTAATATTTTTATTTGAATAATTTCACGCTCAGAAAGTTACAAACACAGCTTCTAGTTTCAATATGTTGCAGGTAAATTTCTGGGACAAACACTCTCTACATTTAATCACAACAGTGTGTGGTGTCCCACACGTTATGTTGGCAATATTCTCAAAGAAAATGTTTGCGAACCCGAAAAAAAACGGATTCCACATCTCTATCTTCTTGATATCTACCTTTCAGCACATTTCACAACACTTTCAGTCTTATTAAGAAGCGTAATGTTCTTGAGGTGAGTAGGCTTTACTTCCGCTGATAAATCAACTTAGCCAGTCTTCAAAGTAAATTTACGCCTGGAGATAGCTTGCAAGTTAATTATTGGTTAATTATAACCTTATTTTACTATTATCTGACGGCAAAGTGCCATACTTTTAATTGCGTTTGAAAGATTATCAATACTGCACACAAGATAGATCTATTTTCGGCCATGTATTCTACCTTATAGTTGCCAGTTCCTGAGGTTGGTTTGGTGCACTTACATCATTGCTCGACGAAATGGGACCAGTGAACACTGAGTAAATATGGAAATAAAATTAAACGTAAGGGTATCGCGCGGAGAGAAGTTAAAAATATATTTATTAGTAAACCTTTTCAAACTCTCTTTTCTTCCTTTTTTTGCGCTTTTTTACGAAAACAAAGATGCCCCCACTGAAGTCTACTAGAATATTGCCAGAATCAGAAAGGCCAAAAAGAATTGATGGGACTACAATAAAAACGATGACTGAACCATTCAACATTTCAATAACCATGAAAGACTGATACAACGGAATATTACATCATAACAATTGAGATTCAATAGTTAATACAGTGGCCGGATAATAACAAAGAGACTTATTAGGTCTTCTATTTACGATCATTGATAATAACCATATTACAACATGTCGTTTGCCTGCTTCAGCTTGAGCTTCCTGAGCATTTGAGCTACCGCGCACTTTTATTATTGCCGAAATGTTTCAGTGCACATTTTATATGCATTTATGAATATTAATCAGATCACCTGACCTCCATGCTTATGGGAAGATGGAACATTTTCTTCAGCTTATTTTTATTTTGCCTCCTACCCCTATTTATTTGGATACAACTTGATCATAAAGGGAAGTATGAAGTCTCTATATTCTTATCATTATGTATATGTTGTATTTTTGCAGAAATCACCTGAAAATCTTTATAAAAACCACATGGATACCAGTATCCTGTTCAAGTATCCCTTATTTCCATTATTACTACTGAAACTGCGCTATATTACTACTGAAACACACCAAAACATGACCTAAATGCTGAAACTTTCACCTGTATATATACATTTCATACTAGACTTTCAACATTTCAACTATTTCAACATTTCAACAATTTCAAACATTTCAACATTATTTCATCCAAATTAATATGGGTAGGATGCAAAAGAAACATAAGCTGTCCATTTTACATGTATTAATGAATATTTTAATGTAATGTATATTTTTACCATGCACTGGCCTTTGTTTCATACACCTAACTTCATAGACCAAATTTTTTGTAAACCTAATTTGTTGCATAGACATAACTTTTTCCGTCAAAAAATTTGTTCTGTAGACCTAATTTGTTCATACTAACTTACATACTAACATACTTACTCAGATACTAACATAATAACTCACATACTAACATGTACCAAAGTTGTTCCATAGACCTAAGTTGTTTCATAGACCTAAATTGTTCTGTAGACCTAAGTTGTTCCGTAGACCTAAGTTGTTCATACTAACTCACATACTAACATACTAACTCACATACTAACATGTACCGAAGTTGTTCCATAGAGCTAAGTTGTTTTGTAGACCTAAGTTGTTCCATAGACCTAAGTTGTTTCATAGACTTAAGTTGTTCATACTAACATACTAATTTGTTCATACCTAACTACTTGCTACACATAACTAATCAGGTAAGTATGCTTTAAATTATAACTAATCAGGTAAGTATGCTTTAAATTATTTCAT
>JBCAUI010039116.1:0-21038 GCA_038406195.1 Haplosyllis anthogorgicola | reverse complement strand
TGCTAGGCTTTGAGATAGGGCATAGGTGCATATGTGTGTAAGATATGAAGTCTCTATGATCAATAGTGTGCTCAGGGCAGCTGTGCACAGACAACGATGACAGACAACGGACAATTCAAGATTCTGTAGACTCTTTGGCAATTATGCCAAATGAGCCAAAAACCCTCAACCCATTTTTCTTTTAAAGGAAGTCGTTCCCATGAATGAAAGTCCATTCCAGAAGACAACGGTTGGGAAAGGTTTACTTTGGTCTGTAGACGCCATGAGAAAGTTTAAAGCAAACACACTGTTGCAAATATCGAACTGTGAATGAAAATCATTTCAGTTTGGAACAATAATATTTTCACACAAGGTGACCTGATGGAGCACTGATCCTCATGCCTCCCCCGGCTTTGCAATGGCGGCCCAGAACACAAACTTAGATTTTGTCCAATACATAGACCCTCATTGCCATTAGGCATGAGGATGAATAAATATAGCTGACGGACGACTTTGAAATATGGTCCGTCATTTTGGTAGACAGAAAATTTCGCCACGATCGAGGCCTGCATTGATAGAAATTTCAGGGGGCTACAGAATTTTACACAAATCAAATATTGAACCATATTTTCCATGAGTACACATGTACACAGTTCTGCACAGAGCCAGCGGCAAAGATGAATTATAGTAAATACAACATAATGATAATTGCATCTAATTGACTAATAATATCTCAATAAATGTTTACAGTAAAATTACTATGCAGGATTTATGGGCTGGAATATAACTGGTTTGACCCCGTAAAACTTAGCTGATATCATTGCCCTTTAAAGATCAAGTGTAACATTAAAGTTGATAAAACGAGTTCGCAATTAGTTATATAATTGTGGTCTATCAAATGTGACAACACTGTTTCTGGCGTCATGACGTCATATGACAACGTTGTAGTTTATGACGTCAAAATGTAAGCAGCAGAAAGTGACAACAGTACTACTTCTCGGCATACGAAGGTAGAAAGTGGGATGTATTAATGTCAGTTTTAGGCCTAATGACCACACTGTCTTGTCGAATTTCACTCAATAGACAATAATCATCGAAATACAGGAAAACCTTTCATCCAAGCAATCATAACTTCCGCCCGTACACTGTGCATGGGTGTCAGTGGGCAGCCGGCCACACTTCTCGCGTACTTTTGTTTTTAAAACTTAATTCTCCAAAAAGCTACAAATAAATATCTATGAATATTTTCACACAATTGACATCGTTGCCCCAGATTGGTGTACTGCACAGAACATTGCTTGAATTGTTCTATCTCGGCAATGTAGCAAAATTGCTCCATTTTTATTTCTCACAAAAACATTTCTAGCAAATTAATTTCGGCCTTTAGATATAAAGCAAATTTATGCTACATAGCATAATAATGCAAATATACATAAAATAATATCTATTTTTATTCCGCAAAATTTGTGACGTAACGGTCTTAGCAAAGCCGGAAAGGTTGTTAGTCTATTGGGTTCAAATAAGCTATAAAGATGAAAAAAAAGGAATGTAAACATACCAGGCGAAGATGCTGTCCTCAAAAAGTTGATACACAAAACTGTGAAGGCACAAACTACTGATATAAGAGTTGACATCGTAAAAACGTAAATCCAACAAAATCGTTTGAGACGTCACATCAAAAACCACGAAAAAACCAACAAATCTCCAGAAAACTTCATACAAAGTTCAACCACTGCTAACTCTTCCTCAATTTGTGTGGGAACTTTTCACACCATCCAGTGAGCACTGTATGCCACTCCTAACTGTACATTTTGTTTAGATTTGGTGTATTACGTCCTGTTCTCTCGGTGTGATGTGTGTAAATGTTTGTCGTGTTTTGGCTGTACACGTGCTCTGAGCAGGTGCTCCTCCCTCCCTCCAGCTGACTGCTGCTGCTGTCTTAGGGTCTCGCAACGGGCAGAAAATCACCACACGGGACAAGTGCACCAGAATTTTCTTTGCCATTGCTGCCTCTAAGATAGACAGCATGTTTTCATAAATCTTAACGCACCGTCCTTAACGCACCAATCCTAACACCCTAATGTTAAGTCTATGAGCCCAATGTTAAAGAAGTAGCGTTGGACTCGCATGTTCAGCACGTTTCAGTGGCGGATCCAGGATTTCTCGTAAGGGGGGGGGGGCGCCAACCTTGGGGCGCCCCAATTTTTACCCTATTTTAGCGCAAAAATCCCCCAAAACTGCATGAAAATGAAGAAATTTTGGCCCGTAGGGGGGGGACGCGCGCCTCCCGCGCCCCCCCTAGATCCGCCAATGCAGTTGATTAGTTTATTTAATTACATTACCATAAGCCCATCGTAAAGTCATGTAAAAACAATGTACTGATTTGCAAGTATAATAATTTCTTAGATACCCATTGACTTCTCATGTACCACACCTTTAACGGGCTCCGTGCACTTGTCCTTGTCTGTTCGCTTCCAGCGCCCCACTGCTTTCTCAAACCGATCTGCGACATTGCACAATTAGTAAAATTATATTGATACCAGTTGTTTATTATTGTTTATCCTTATTATTTTATATCTCACTAATTGATAACAATTGATTTTATCGTTAGCATGCCCAAAATACTCTCGGTATCAGCGGGGAATTAAATCATTTGTCCGATACTGAATGCCATAATCTACCAAATAATTTGGAGACTGGAATCCAATTAAAAAATTTGCAATACCAAAAGTGTTTAATTAGGATGTTCTCAATGTAAGTAAAAGATAACAAGCTAATATAAACAAACCAAGCCTACAATTTTAGCTGCTTTTAAAAGTAAATACGCTGGATTTAATGCACGTTGTTGATCGAGATGGTAATTGCCATTAAAACAGCAATGAAATTCGTTGAATGGCTTACCGATTAAACTTTAGCTTAATATATGACAATAACAACCATTTAAACAATACATATAAATATTTATTTTTAATATATTCACATTTCATGTACAACATTATACAATTGACTAGTAAACGAATATCCAACCCCCTTCGTAAAGTCCACATATCAGATTTTAATGGTAATTTTATTTAAGTACATACTTACATTTTTGTCTGTACAAATGGTACAGTTGTAAAAGTATAAAACAAGTATAGTTTATAATGTAATCAAACAAATTCAGTTTACAATTTACACCCTTGTTAATTATTAATCTCAATAGGACAAACTCAACATCCATACATGCCACATGGACAGAACTATTAAAGCATTTATGTTTCACAAACGAAAGGAACCTACTGGGTTTAAAAGAGATATAATACAGGCATAATAACATGACATTTTGTAAACAATTTTAGGTAAAATTTGTCTTTACTGGCCAGAGTAACTATAAATTAAGACACTGTTTCTTTATTATTCCCTGGTTATGCCCTAAATTAGGTGTCAGAAGGAAACTGGGATCTCTTTAAGAAATAAGCATTTTGAATTGTTTTTAAATTTACAAATTAAAAATTTGGAGTCATTGTTATACCATACCAGGCAATGAAGACCTAAGGGCTGTTAACTGTGAATAGGCAGCAGCCGCAGCAGCTGGAGGGTAATACAAGGGGTATGGGCTGGAGAGGCTTGTTGGAGTCAAAACCGAACTTGTGTGGGGATGGTGAGGACTTGTTGGACTGGAGCTGGGGGAACCTCGAGAGTCTGTGGGACTGGAGGAGCTGGTGTGAGGGGGTAAGCTGTGTCTAGGAGGGGGAAGGCCTGCTGCAGCCATGTGTTGAGGCAGTCCAGGCAGTCCTGGGTGGTGGTTTGCACCTTCGTGATAGAGAATCGGTACTCTCACCATTCTCTGTGCGGCCTGTGCCATGTTTGCGGCTTCTAGTTCTGCTGCCAATTGTCTCTTCCATTTGTTCCTCCTGTTCTGGAACCAAATTTTCACCTGGACCTCTGTGAGATGCAAAGAAGCTGCCAAACCAGCTCTTTCTGAACTGGATAAGTAACGCTTCATATCGAAGGTAGACTCAAGTTGGAACACTTGAGATCTAGAAAATACAGTTCTGGTTTTCTTCTTCCTCTCGCCTTTAATTTCATTACTGTCACTAGAGTTGTTGTTGTTGTTTTCAGATCTGTCTCCACTGGAGGAGTTGTTGTCGTGTTTGTCATCATCTTCAGCTATTTCTATCTCTTCATCCTCCATGTCAATGTCATTGTCACTGTCTCTGTCGTCGCCAAGATCAGGTTTTCGTATGGGATCATTGGCATTGATGATGTGTGCGGCAAGATCTCTGTGGTCTTTGTGCGGAGTGCTGGTGTGTGCTGGGACCGGGGTTGATGTGGACGGTGTGCGAGGGGAGGTGAAGGGTCCCGAGGGCCTATCTCCGGCGCACAACCCGTGGCCCGCACCGCTGCTACCCAGCCGGGGAGACGTTGATGATGAGGTGGAGCTGGTCAAGGGTCCAGAAGGAGGGATCGGAATCGATAAACCTTGACTGGTAAATGTCGGTGCTGCAATAGAAAAGAAAAGGGAAACGTAAATGATCAATTCAATTCGTACTTTCGTCTTACTATTTTACGCTCAACAGTTTGATCTCAAATACGTTTAATTACTGTCGTTTAGATTTAAAGGAACAGTTTAAATTTCATTCATCCAGGTCCTTGTTACAACAAGAAGTAAAACACTTAACAATCAAAACGACTAAAACTTGAAATTTGGCTCTTAGTTCCCAAGAAATCCACAAGATGTCTTTCCTTTCCCATTCAACTTCCACAATTAATTTCCAAACATGGTAAATACGTTATCAGATCAGGAAATCATTTTTGTTTATCTGTCATGTTTTAAAAAATATCGTCGTCCAAATCGTGAACATTTAAGTGTTTCATCTTAATAATTAATTGCCCGGTCAGAGTTAAATCGAGATTAATTTTGAAAGCACAGTGACTCATAATTAATTACAAATATAAAATTCGACCCAAAATGGAATAGTATTTCTTGCAAGTAATTTTATCTGTTAAAAGCTGTTTTAAGTCATTTTTCAAAAATAGTCTTTTGAATTTAAATTACTTTTTAATAACTCTTTTTTAGACTGTAGAGTGAGGGCTATTCAGCTTCAAAATACAAAAATTATGAGAGACCAGTATAAAGTTACAATACCATAGAATTCTCGACAAAAGTCTTTCTGTAACATTAGAAAACCATTTAAAAACTTTCTGCAGGCAGCGTAAATTATAGCCAGGCTTTTTATCACAAAACTTCATAGCGAGCGCCGTTTTAAATAATTTTAGCATTAGTGACCATTGTATTAAAGTGGTTTTCAGTTTCATTTATTTTCAAATAGAGATTACACAAAGCACACTGGATGAAAGCTCGCAAAAGTTTAAGGAAAAGTGACATTTCACAAAGGTCATCAGCATTTTGCGGGCGAATATCAAGTTATTGGTCGACGAATGGTTCATGAGCAAAAGCAATTTTTAAGTATTATGATTTGCGCGTGATTTGTGCCTTGATGGTGGAAAGACGTTCAAATTTGAAAGTCTTTATTTTGACAGTGGAGTCCTTTATTTTGATTTCCATGTTCTTTTGTTTAGTACATTTCAAAACTTTTAAATCATTTTTAAAGAAAAGGCTGATGATAAAAAATTTCTTGTGGTAGCCAAATTTAGTTTGCTGTCCATAATAACTTTTTGATTACAAATCCGAATAAACATTAAGGTGAAAAATGTTAATTTTTGAGAAGACAAAAATGGAGACTTACCATTAGCGTACGACATGGGGAGAAACGGATGGTGGGAAAACCACGGATGCCACGGGATCGGTTTTCCGGGGGTGTGCTTCTCGTCTCTCACCGACAGGTCCTGTGCGGTTCCCGGGGAAGTGGCACCAGGGTGCAGCGGGTGATGGGGGAGACCCCCGGGCAGGGAGCTCAGTCCGCGGAGCCCTGCTGCAGCAGCCGCGGCCGCGTGATACAGGTAGTCTGGTCTCATCCCGAGCAGGGCAGCCGAGGGATGGAGCCCGCCGGTCCCCGGGTGGACCTGGGTGAAAGCGTGGCCCAACTTCTCCATGTGCTCCGTCATGAGGGCCGCGTGAGCCGAAGTCAGAGCTTCCCGGTGCTGTTCGTCCTTCTCCCTGTCGCTTGCCTCCTTGAGTGGCTCCCTAGGCCCGTCATCTGCCTTGTGCGAGTCTTTATTACCGTCTTTGCTGCCCTCGCTTTTACCAGCTCCGGACAGTATGCTACTGATGGAAAAGTTACTTGTCCTGCCGACTGAAGGGGGCACGGCAGCGGGGACGGGGCTGTGCTGAGAGGGCACTCCATGAGGCTGGGAACCACCACCCTGAGACTGGGATGGTTCACCTTGTCCTGAAGAACTCTTACTGCTCTCACTGTCCACTCTCATATCAATTCCATTTTCTTCAGCTGAAGAGGAGCGCCTTTCTGCATGTGGCTCCGGGCTGGAGTTTTCCATCTTACTGCTTGGCACCGCAGGGCCTTTGCTTTCTTCCATATTTGTCATAGTAATACTCAAAAACCTTTTTAGATGTCTAGACTTTCCTTCACAATACTATTAAGATGAGTCTGGATATTTCCCAAATGTTCGCATCAGTAAGAACGATCTGTTTTGTATTGTTTATCAAATTTTCCCATGAGTAACATCAATGAAGACGAAGTACGCCTCTTGGATTAAACGCAGTTCAAATCAAAAGTTCAAATTTTGTGTGCGTGTTGAAATATGTCTTTTCCTTCCTCTAGTGTAAATGACACAGAAGAGTTTGCCTCCTTATGTAGGAATCACAGCAGCTCAGTGTCCAGCGTTGCTGCAGATGATTACTTGTGAACACATACACTTCATCCAAGGAAATCCGAGCTATCTTGTACAGGTGACGTCTTTTGTAGTCTGGTCTCACTACGACCCCTGAAGCTCTGTAATGATGGCCAAATCAAAATGCTCTACCCAAATTAAACGCATGGAGCAACTGATAAAATGATGATTGGCCCTATACAATTGCTAATGGGATTCTACAGAAGATTTGCAGCGGGGACTCCGCCTCTGACACTTATTTTTAATAATTATGTGTCGCAGCATGAAAGCCTCTCTCTGATTGGGTAGAAAAGTTGCAGCCATTTTGTGATGTCATCCAGGCAGCTAAAGGATGTGTGTAAAGTGATTCAGTGGCTTTATTATGATACACAAGCCAGCCATCAAATGATAAAAAGCCTGGCCATTATTGCCTTATGTCGGTTATAGGCAAACATATCATTTTCAATTCAAACATGAACTTATGTTCCCTTATTTGTAAATCTTTTTCAAAACTTTGAGTGCATTAAGTTATGTTGATTTTGTGATCTGAATGTGCGTGTTGTTTCTTTTTTCCTTCTTTGGCTTTTTTTTTTGTTTTGAAACTCTTGCAATTGTTTAGTTTGAATATTTGAACGTCATTTTTCTTTAAAAGTTGCCTCACAACTACAATTAGTCATGTATGCCACCCTAAAACATTAAAAATTTTGTTATGTGTTGAGTTGTATTCCCTTCGTGGGACATCATGTTAAGTTTTTCGCCTTAAAACTGAATTTAAAGTCTGGAATGTGTCTCAAAAGTCTGTGTGACATTACGCAATAGAACAAAAAGCCGATATAACTTTCCAGACTTGAGTTCTAAAGTTTAATTTAAATGTTCTCTTTATACAGCAGTGTAAATGGACTGGATCATTAGAAATAAATTAGGGATCTAATCACAAAACTTATCTCCAGCACAGTACAACACTGTGTTTTCTTGTAAATTCAAAAACATGTACACGATGAAGTTATGTTTTGTTGTGTCATCTTGCATGAAGAATGGGTGCGATTTAAAAGACAGGTATCAATCACTAGACGTACAGAACCTTTCATAGAGTGACAGTAATCTGAGTATCATAAAACAGTACCGAGCAGATGTCTACCGATACATAACTATCCGTTTAAAAATAATATAAAGGTCGCGTTTAGCCAAAGTGACATTAAATTAAATTCTTGAATTGAGCTTTAAAATAAACCTGTTCCTTAGCGTATCTACAGACGAACGTTTTATTGTTCTTTGATAGAGATTTCATCTGTAAACATTAGAAAAAATATGATATTTCTTCAAATGAGAATGCGAAACCACAAATCAAACTTTGAAGCAGAAAGTCAATTAGAAACCAGCAACCTTGTCTCTGATACTCACTCATGCTATTAATTAGCAGTAATTGGGCAAAATCGAGATAATTGCTAGGTATTCTGACCATTATGCGTATTGTAAGGCGGAAGTCAGTTAGGGGACTGAAACCTGGCGACGTGAGCTGTGTAATGGGGGACATGCACGAAAGCCACTACCTATCATTTATATGATTATGTGTGTAACCCGAGCATGATAGGCCTTGCTACATGTCACCATTACTTTGTCTCCTTTGTGAAGGATTGCTGTAATGAACCCATCACATAATAAGTGTAATAGATACCATTTGTTGATCACATCCATCTATTCTTCAATGTAATATCCATATCAGGAAGGATGACTTAGAACAATAGCCTCTTCTGGAAATTGCTTCTTCGAGAGGAAAATTATGAAAAGTTTACTGTGATTGAATAAGGTTATTATTACAAGTAGATTTATAACATCTGATTAAAAATTAAATTTGGAAATAAAACGGTTTTTGATTAAAATGTTTCATTGGCAACAAATTTAGAAAAGAAGTTTCTAATTAGCTGTTGGGAGAAAAATAATCGCTCAAGATTGTTTTCGTGAACAGATTACACAAATAACCCGCTTTTCAAAAACGTGACTGTGACCCAGATGTGGATGGAAGAATTTTCCGTTTGTCAGCGGATAAAAACGTATCTAATTTAGAAAACCAATAGTATGTCAAACGTCGTCCTGGCGATGCTGAACTGCATATGTATTTCGCGACAGCTTTGATGTGCAGATGAGAATGCTCTGATATTAGAGTAAGTGCTTGGAAACCAAAATATTTCACTTGCTTTTGTAAACCTCATGTCAAAACACTGTCTGTGTATTTGCCAATTATTTTATATTATTATTGTTGAGAGCAGGATTCCTTATTAAGTCATCCATGAATTTATCATACATCATCTGTCTGTGAAATTTTATATATAGCTGTTACAAAAGCAAGCAAAATATTTCGGTTTCCAAGCACTTACTCTAATTGATAATAACTCGATAATAAGCAGCAAACAAACATCTAGTCTGGGAGAAAAACCCTTAAGCAAAGTTTATAATATTAAAGTAGACGATCAATCTGCAGAGTTATGAAATATATGTAAATGCACTTGCCACTGTTTTTACTGATTAAATCTGGATTTTACTACATGTACTGAGTTTATCTGATTAATTAATTAGAGAGAAATAGCTAAACTAATTATAACTACCTGAGGCAACCAGAATATAGATGTTGACCCTTCAGTTTCTAAATTCCTTCTGAATGCACAGCTCATGTTCACGCTGTTTTATATGTTTTACGTGATGATGTCATGCACGTGCTGCATGTATAATGTCACTTCCAGACACTACTATTTGGTGCTATATTGCGGGAACTCGATAAGGCTATTAGCTATTGGTTTATTAATACTTTATTTATCAAATTATTACAAGTAGATAAAGTATATTTACATCCAGTTAAATTGAAGAATATGTGTTTTTCTTCAACACTGGCAATCACAGGACGAACATTAAAACTGTCCTCTCCAAAGTCGTTCTATTTGTGTGAAACCGCAATGCAAAGAGATGGACGTGTCGAGCATGACCACACCACATGGACTATTTTGTTTCTCCGCTTTGTTTTGTTAACATCTTGTCACAGAATCGCATATCTTTATCAACTGATATCAATTGTTGTTGTACAAGAGCAAAGGCAGGGACAGACGAGCACAATCGACAGACAGATAGAACCTGGAGCAGAAGGTCCAGGGTTCTACATGTATACTGTTGGATGTCCGTGAAACTGAAATTCACATATGAACGTATTTAACACATTTTTAATGTAACCACCCTAAAAAGTGGTTACGTTAAGAAGTGGTACGTTAACACTAGAATAAATAAGAATTAGCCACAGATGAAATGTAGCAATTAGTTTTAAGAGTATGCAGGTACTGATAGTTAGGAAGAAATCTTAAGACACCGAAATCGCAATCGTGGCAGTAACTTTGCACATCTCGTTCATGATGCAGATTATTAATTAATTTCCAGGTGAACAGAAACTGTTATTGTGCAATGTAATAAACCATATAACCGTAAACGGACCATTAAGTTTGTACTGGTAACTGTTTTAGAGAGGCATATGTTGTTGTAGCAAACAGAATGCCGTTCCATTATCTTATTACTCGTAAATTAACTTGTAATGCACTTAAACCAGTTCACCTTCAATTTGCTCTCAGAATGTAAAGGGGAATATCTGAAAGGAGTCAGTTATGGTAATATGATGACACCATATGGCCCACTTCAAAATGAATCTAATTAAAATCGTTTTGTTCAAACTCCAATAACCTTGAGATTGCGATCTTAAATAATTATATCCTTCCATGTAATTTCTGAAAAGAAAACAAATTAGCCCCTTGAAAACAAGACTTAATCATGTCTAATACAGCAATTCAGCTTCTTAATTTGGGTAAATTTGAGGTTCTATTGATGCGGAGCTATTAGGAGTAATTTTCGCACTGAGGGAGCTCGGAAGGACACATTTTGCGGGCAGCTGGTTAGGGTTTGGCCCTCGCAGGGTGTTGCGACTCATTGTTCCTCCAGTCATTACCTGTATAGTCCAGTGCAGGTTACTATAATTATCAGACGTTGAGATAATAATTGCTTAAAACCATATAAATTCGCAAATTACTCCTCTCTCTCCGTCATTCATAACTTGTCGACAAATCATTGACGAAAATCCAAATCTAACTCACAAAGACATTTTTATCTTTTCAGTAGCTGATAAATCAAGGTTGTAGTAAAATAAATTTAAAATTGATTAATCAACCATACACTTGTGAACTGCAAGGTATTTCGTGCAGGTCTGACAAGTATTTATTTTGAAGCCCAAAACGGTATGATTACCGCAGACTAATTCTTATTTCTTATCGTGGATTAGTTTGTTAAAACTCTAGTTTCAACATGAGGAAAATATAGTAATGTTCCTCTTGTGAGGCCAGTAAACAAGGAGTGGTTCTCCAAATGAAACTTATAAATATTCTTTGTTAACATGATTTTTAAACAAAACTAAGCTGTGCAGGTGGGGTAGCCTACCTTAATGGTAATTGCTCTCAAGTATCAAATACACTGTGATATGATACAGAAAACAAACTCAGTTCAATTGTCGTTGGAAGAAGTTTTTATTTAAATTGTACAGATGCCTAATTTTAAGTAATTTACTGAGAAATGGGAAGCAATTTGATGGTAGATAATGAGAGGCTGACTTATTAAATTTATTGAACAGTTATGTGAAACTCGCATTGTCCTCAGGAACATCACACGCACGCAAGTAAGAGTGCAGGCGAGAGATCCACTCTGGATTTAAAACCCATGGGGACGTTCACACAAAGTCCAAAACAGGGGTAATCAATTGCCGAACAAATGGACCCTGGTCCAACAAATACTAACAACAAAACAAAACAAAAAAGATTCGCATTGTCTTTCATCACGAAGTACATCAACAGTTCCGTAAACACGCGTTTACTTTAGATGCGTTTGATTGGCACACTGTGGTAACAAAAAAAACCGACCATCACGTGGATGACACATTGAGAGTTTAAAACGCCCTATATGTTTTCATAAGAGTTTCTTTTCAAAAATAATTGAAAAACGATAAAAACGAGTTATATCCACGCGACTGAACGAATATGTCGGGACAATGCAGAGGTTAGAGGGGACAGGAGAGCTTGGCGCCAGTACCCAGCTAAGTGAGGGAACCAAGTACCGAACCCCCTCGCAGAGGTTTTGTCCGACAAACCCTCAGATGTGTCCGCCCCTAATTTCTGGCATATTAGTTAAACAGTGAATCGATTAGTCTCATCAAAAAACTTCTTTTTATAAGCAAACAAAACTGTCTATGCAATTTGGCTCGACAATGTTTCACAATGGTGCGCAATTGAGGCAACTGGAACGTACCCATAAAAATCCGTGGGACGGCACTATTTTCTCACTCGGAAGGGGGTCCAGTGTTTCCCCCGGGGCTGCAAAACGGCTGTCTCAATCATCTTATAACACCACGTGATGTCTTTGTTGGGCCTATTCACTGCACCTCAAGTTGTTACAACAAAAACATACATTTGAATAGTGTGTATGTAGAGAACTAGTTACATCCAATTAGGCATGAGTTTGTTAGTGTATTAACAAGCACAAACTGCCATAGGGGTCTGTCAGCTAGGCAACCTTTGATGAATATAGTTACAGTAACTCATTGGATTCTATTAGTGAGACCCCTGGTAGCGAAGGCTTCCTACATATTTGAATCACTACAATAGGCAACTCATATCACCTGCCATAAGTGTATCTACTTAGAAAGTCAAGAGCTCTTCAAAGCTCCCCTTTATACCCACTAGTACCACTAATCATATGTCATCCCATTTTAAAAGCTCTGCACTTTAGGTAATGTTGGTTTTTAAGCAGTGATTCAAGTGTGGGAAAAGAGTAGTCTGTAACCTTCACTCAATAAAAGAGTTAACCCTGAGCAAAGGCCTTTGATTTGTTGCCTTAAAGTGCAGTTATTGCGTTAATGTCGTACCATAGAGTTCATACTGTTGTCATTCCCTCGAGAGCGACAAAAAGTGAAAACAAGTAAAGGTAGATATTTGTCAGGGATGCGCTAACACACACACACTCGAGGCAGACAAGACTCCCATTCTATTCTATTTGATTCTGTTCTGTTATGTTCTATTCAGCAATCGTGTTTTGTTCAGCACCACCGCCATACTAACTTGATGCTGTCAAATCATAATTAAATGGGCAAAAAAAATAAGAGGAATGATTAAAGCTTACATCCAAGTCTCTAATATAAAGACCTTACATCATGTCCGGAAGAACAAGTTAGAGTAGTTCAAAACTGCAAGGCCAGAGGCCATATGCTTTGCTTTCGACTTCATTATGAAAATTGCACAGAGATTGGCTCTTAAATAAAGAGACTTATTTAAAGTCACTCATCACCTGCCAATTCATATTCTGTAATGCGTTGCTTGTCGCGTAATGTGACTTTTAATCAATTTAAGGGTCTGCCTTCCCCGGTGGGCCGCAGCTTTAACTTGTGAGTAGCCTGTGGTGTACATCTGAGGCACACACACACCTTGTGCGGACAGGATAACACCTTGTCTGTTACCATATTGTATTATGTATAATGTTAATGACTTTGTCTACTCCTACATAACATTTAATTATAGTTGAGTTAAAGAGACGAATAGATAGGAACTTGTCTGCGTGCTTACCAAAAGTGAAGTAACCGTTACATAAAATACGCACGTTAGAATTTACGAATCTTTCATCTTGTAATAACTAAGCTAACTATTCCTGTTGGGCATTATAGTAATATGCTAAGTCACGATGAAATATTGGCATCTGAGCAAAAAGTAGACATTCAGAGAAAAAATCGCATTTCATGCTACAAATTATGATAAATTAGTTTCAAGTTGTATTCAATTTTTTTATGCATCGGAAATTGGAAATGACTAATATATAACGTTGGATACTGAAAAAGTGCCAAGATATGAATTACCCAATTACAGAGTAAAACAAAAGTATCTCGTAAGCGTGTTCAGTAATTCGACAATTAATTAAACTTTTAGAAAACCTTCGCCGATTTTCTTTCCTTTTTTTTTTGAAAAATAATATACACTTTTTAAAGTATGTCTTAATTAGTAGAGAGAGGAATATGTATCGTGCACGTGGAAGACTTGCTCGGCAATTTGACTTTGATGACGTCATAACGTTAAATTATTAGGAACTACACAGTAGCCCTTATGTAAGAAGTGAGGTATCAGCTTTGCAGGCTACAATCTTTGTCATAGGTGTCACAATAAAGAAACATTAAGCCAGAACCATTAGCTTATTGACTCGCTTAGAGAACAATCTCGGTTCTTGTAAACAGCAGAGCTTATGATTAGAACTGTAATTTGGTTGAGAAATGAAATCACACATGTTGGTAAATAATGGTGGCACTCACAGACAAAACTGCTCACCATATAATTCTGCAAATTAATTCATTCCCTCCCATCTCGTTAATGTAGAAATAACACACTTCCTGGCAGGCGCTCTCTCCCTTATTTGTGAGCATTTTGTCTTGAGGCTTTGATTGTATCTATATAAATAGAAGCGTCTTTGGAATGATCATCCTAATTAATCTTAATACAGATAATAGAGTCCTCGCCGAACCACTCCAAGTTATTACCTAAATTGTTGGCGATAATAAAAGACACATTTCTGCAACAACAACGGCACGTATGAAAATGGACTCTTAAGAGGACTTTCATCTTGGAATTCAAAAGAAAACATTTTGCACTATTAGTTGTTAATCTCAGGTAGAGCTTTTCAGATTATTACTGCCTCCAGTGGGGGATATCTTGAAAGCTTTTTACATAGATTACAATAATTACACAGTATTATTCTCGGATAGAATTTTCTGCGAGAGATTTACAGATGCTACAGGCTGAGCGACTTTACGCAATTACCAAATGAGTTTAGCACTTCCAATGAGCACGAGACTCTGTGAACGTGCAGTACACAGAAATCGTATCATTTTGGAAAACGAGGAGAACAAAGGCGAGAACGAAAGAATTTCACGCTGTACTTTTGACGCGCTATTGTTAAACTTCTGATACGAATTCCGTGTACTGTTACGCCAAGCAGGAAAAAAAACCCATCTCGAAATAAATGTAAAACAAACGACACTACATTATAGAGTGTTAGCATAAAGCTAATTTACTGACTGTAAGCGAAGATTTGTAAGAATCAACCAGATCTTAAACGCAGCTGGTCCCCAGGATACAACGCGGCAGCGTAAACTGTGCAAATTTAAAATAGCACTACTGGCCTGACTGAAAGCAGTCATCGATAACTTTGCAGATGTTATACAATTAATAGAACAATAGCTTCCTGCGTCGTTCTGAAACTTACAACTTAGGCAATTTTTTTGCAGATAGATCAGCTCCGCCGATGTCCGTAGATGGAAAGTTAAATTAACACCCCTATCCATGATTTCTGCATGTATCACTGTGTGAGATTTAAATTAGCATAAGGAATGATTTAAATGCTTGCACGGCTTCTTATATGTGATGTGCGGTGGTCCCTACCTCATTAGCCTTCGTTTCGGCTACTTTTAGGTCCGGTTGGCGTCAGCTATGGCTGCTGCTGCTACCGGAGCTTGCCTCATGGCAGCATTCTTGGCAGTGGTCATGGTGATGCCTGCCTCATTCCTTAAGGGTTGGGATCTATTTTTAGATTGCCAGCCCAGCTACCATAGTGTGCATGTGACCTGGGAGTGCTTGACATGATGTCACAAGAACGTTTTGTTTGGGTGACATCATGCCAACCACGTCATTAGGGGTGACATCATCAAATGGTGATGTCACCTGCGTGGCCCTTTAAAACATGATGCACTGTATGCCAATTGCCATTTGCCCAGTTGATTTACTAGGTAAAGGACTGCTGCACACCACTGACCCCCAAGCATCCACCCGGTAGCAGACTTTCAATCAATGCCTATTGTCTCTAGTTATCTGTTACTCCCGTGTGGCAGCCTTCGCCGTCACTTCCCTTGAGTTGGTACCCCTATTAGTTGTGAGTAGCAGCTGTGCTGCTAGTGGCACATAACCCTAGAGTAAGGCATCAGAGCAGGATCATCCCCTTTTGCCAGGCTGGAACACAGTAACTGTGTGTTCAGCAGCAGTTACCTTCGGCGCCCCGCGGTATTTAACCGTACGCGGCGAGCGTACGTCACATATATATGCCCCTAAGCTCACAAGTTAGACTACGTCCTAAAAATGTGTTTCGAATACTATATTCCAAAGCTAAGCAGTTTTGTCATGCAGTGCAAGTCAGACATAACAGTTGTAAGGGTTTGTGAGAGTTTTATTTGGCAATAAAGAGACGTTTGATATAAGTGCAATAACAAGATTTGACCAAAAAGTAGCCAATCCAATCTGCAGGGATTTGTTGCAATTTACGGATAAGACAATCCTGTCAGACTTTGTTAGCTTCTTTATGCTTTGCAAGGGTGCGATTGTAGGGAAAATATTTACTATATGGCTTCTTGTTGAAGATCCAGAGAAAATTTACCAACCCAAGAAAGTATACGACCTAGGGAAAGTTATGATTAGACAACGGTACAACTGACGATGGTTTCATCCTTGGTGTGTTTGTCCACAAGTGAGGAAATCGCTTATCTGTCAAAACTGGGTCTCCGAAATCGTCGCTTTTTGTTGTTACACTTTGGATCTTTAGGTACTCACATGAATTAGATGGCTGAAAGAAAGGTGGGTTGGAAACGAATTGACACGAACCATCAAAATTCTACACTATTTCATCCCTGAAATTCATTTTTCTAAGGAATTAATAGCGGACAGTCCAATGACATAAACCATGTATGCAAACCTTCTTATTCAATTACTTTTTTCAAGGAATCATCAAACGAGTTGTCAACATTTTTGCACCTTGCCTTCTTTAACTTCAAAAGATTTCTTTTCGTTTAAATTTATAAATAATTTCTTTATAAATTCAACCGTTCCCGAAAACAAAAGAGTCCAAGTTCTCTCCCGATGTTTCTGCAGTTTCACGTGAGATATCCTGCTCAACCAACAATAAGTCGTATTATAACAACTACACAATAAGACATATGATAGCAACTAGACAATAGTGTATTAGCCTGATGATGTATTCCACAACACAAAGTAGACTAATTAGCGTTAAATTTTTGGGAATATAATTATTCTCCCTTCTGTCAGTCAAGGCTATTTTATAGTTTCCAGTTTTCCACACTTGCTTCTTTTATCCTGAAACTTTCAAAGGCACAAGATAATACCATCAACTGAGTAGGAGAATTCACACTGTTCAATGTGATCAAATTACTTAAATTTATTGATCAGGTCAATATAAAAAGCTACAATATTAACGTTTTCAGATTTTAAACCTTACATGCGTGGGTCAAGATTTGTAATTTTAATGTTACTCTATGACATACGTGTTCTTAAAATGAATCATTTTCCTTCATCTGAACCTCATCACTCCGTGAAAACAAGATAATAAGAACCATCGACTATAATTATAGTTTTACTGGATCCACTTTCTCATTGGACACTTCCTTCGCAATCCAGGCCATTTAGCAATCACCATTGTAGAAACCCTACAGGCAGGAAACCAACAAAAATTAAAACCCATATCTAATTTATTTAAAAGCATTGTCAAGGGGAATTACAACATTATGGGAACATTGCATTAAGTCCTTCTTTATGAATGATTCAATTTTCCACATCGCAGTAAGTGGAACACTTAATCTTTTACGTGGCTGGAGCCTTGGCCCCGGGGTGCTCACTGTCTTTATGCTGGATGCTCTCCCCTGCAGCAGGGTAGGACAAGTAGACAGGGGACAAGGTGAACGGCATCCTTCATCCTAGTAGGCGACTCGTGTACCGTGAACTGTGGTACATTCGTCTTCACTGTTTCGTAAGTGTTGTGGACCTGATTGTCAATGATAAATTTTGTGTTTCTTTGACTTTTTATCGACAATCTGTTCAGATCATGTCTTGCGACTGTATTGCTCTAATGTATCCTTTTGTAAACCATAGAATTGGCGACGTGCATTGAATAAACTAACTTTCAGCTCATGAAATTTCTATTAATTTTGAAACGTACAGAACAAAACAGAGAACCATAGAATTCCATGCTGTGCTTTTGCATTTCTATTGTGCCAAAGTGATACGAATTTCATCTTATGCTCTTGTTCTCCAAATGAAGGAACATAAATGGATTTCAACAAATATCAATTTGTTTAATCAGACTTTAAATATTCAGATCTATTTAGCACATTCACACTGTATTTATTTACGAACTATTCTCAGGCATTAAGAAAGTGTGTGCATTATTTTTGCACTGAGCGATAATTGTATTGATGCATGCTGATCTTAATCTATATTCTGACATGGTTTTAAACTATTAGGTAATTAAACATGCAGAAGTTTCTTCAGTTGCAAATAAATCAAAAAGTTTCTAAAAACATTTTGAGATAAAACTTGTGCAACACAGAAGAATAAAAAGATGTATTAGGTATGAAGACACATTTTCAGTATGCTTCTCTACAGTGTACTTGTCAATTTTCCATATTAAAATAAATAAAGCAATCGACAAAATTATATAAATTGAAACGTACTGTTTTCTGGCATTAGATGAACTGTTGTGGCCAACTATAAACACGTCATCTGAAGTTACCAAAAAACGACAGTATTACATCACTACAGATTGACTACTCTGGGGTTTACAATGCTAACTCTCCATCCAGTAACCCGAACACGAAGTCATTTTCCTCTGACTGATTCCCCAAGAAGCTTAATTTCCTCCCCATTAAGAATCTGCTTCAAAGACAGCACGTAGATTTTTGCTACTGGTTTTACCTTCAGAAATCACTTTAATTTGATCGCGGTAATTTGGACGGGAAATTGTAAAGGTAGCGAGTCGGTACACTAGGTCTGATTCCGGAAATTCGCTTCGTGCCTCCAAGGCTTACTCCCAGGAACATCTTAGGAGTCCCCTCTCCCCTAGATCTACCTGACACGTTCTGTATAGGCAGGGCACTCAGATACATTCATATGGAAAATTGTCTGTAATCACAATAAATGTGAAGGGAAATCACCCAGCGCAAATGGTGACCTTACAATATTGAATAAAGCCATTATCCCAAGTAATGACTTTTCCTTAGTTTGAAGAGTAAACACAATTATTCGTGTTATCATAGACATCCTTTGTGTAGTGAAACTTATTCTATTACCAGCATAAAAATAGTGGAAAGAAATAAATGTAATATCTTATATGACTGCCAGTTTGTTGAATAAATCATATCAATTTTGGAATAATACAATTTCACATTTTGTTTGTAATTGCGTAAATAGCACGGTCAACGTACGTGAATAATTGATGTTTTTCCTGAGCTGTAGTGAGAATATTTTAATTTCACTTCCCGCTGCTGAACTGCAATAAACTTTTACAATATGTGTTAATCATTCAGTTTTATGGTGCTGCTATATGGAAACAAAAAATACACTTAATAAATGCTTCCAAATATGCAATACATATGTCAGTACACAAAAATCGTATCAAAACTTTAACACGGCACCTTATGGGTGCTCTTTTACCCTTATGTACACAGTTGATACGATTTGTGTGTAATGGGTGCATGAAATTGAAGCAGACTGTGAACGTAGCACATAGTCATCTTGTTGAGGTTGCACTGTAACCTTATTTATTTGCTTGCATTTCTACAGAAGAAGCTTCACTCAAGCTTGAGTCTGTAGCCACACACTGATATCAGTATTTGATTAACAAAGCATGAACAATAGAAAAATAAAACTGGTAGAAAATAAAACTATTAAACAATGCCTGAATAACGTTTACAACAAGCTCGTCAACAAAAATATCGTCGTCGTAAGATTTGACATTGTTGATTCAAAATGTCCTTAAAAGTTTCGTGATGAAGATTGATTTGGGTTAACCTGCATGACATTAAACGATAACTCGTCATATTTGAACTGTCATAAAGATCATTCCGTAAAGCAGTTTTGTATTAATTCAGGAAATAGCTTAGAGCTACTCGAGTCAAAGTGAGGTATTTTGTGTGGTAACTTTATATGACTCAGGTGTTATGAGTGAAATATAAGCCGGGCACTTGGAGAACACTTTAGCTTAAGCTGCACACAATCTATGTGGTGGTGACCTGCTCCAGGAAATGGAATAGCACAACATTAAAGGCATAAACTGTTGTCATAAAATCATAATATTGTGCTATTTCTTTTATCTTTTATCACATTTTGACGAATGGAAAGCTGTCATCAAAGGAAACAATTCTGTTAAGAGAGGAGATCTCTGATTTGGATTTGGATTTGGTAATCAAAATTAATATGAACTCTTAACAAAAAATTTCCAAGATGATGAACAAGTTTTAAAACCTGTAAAGTGCTAAATCCCAAATATGTTCACGAATATATCATTGAGATAAAGATAGATGTATTTGAAAGCTATTGTTTCCAAATGGAGTGACTTTTTTGGCTCTTTTCAATGAACACACTTTGTTTGCGAATGTGAGATCCGGACAGATCAAAATTAATTTTCCTGGCTGAACACTGTTGAATTTTTCACTTCCATTTGGAAACTATTGTTCCTAGTTCTATTGCTTGTACCGCTCTGAGTCAAAAACCATGGATGATATTGTGCAGCAGCCACAGAAATGTAAGAAATAAATGATGCAGTGTTGTGTATCAGATGAACAGCATGAGCCAAGGACAAACCCAGCCATGTCCACGACAACTAGTCTGCAGAATAATTCATCAAATCATCTTTAAAGCTGATATTTGAAGTGATCATTAGTAAGGACAATAAAACATCAAAGAATGCGCATTAAAGGACGATTTGCCTCGATCGCATGTGGCACATGCTAATAACCGGAGTTTTATTTGACATTGGATAGAATTGTTTTGGCCATATTTCTGCGGCCAAAATGCGAAAATCACGCACTTATGTCATTACATAGCGTTCTACTCAAGTGTCTGATGTGCACTACTGTCGCGTGGCAATATTTCTTGGCTGGGGACACCAATGTTAATGAAGGGCTGACTATATAATGTGTCGACTAGCATCAATCGGTACGTGAGGCGGAGTGAATGCACAGAGCAAGCGAAAGCTTAATAATTATTTTAAAACGTTTATTCCTTCTCTGGATACTTGTTCTTACATGGAATAATAGTTTTTTACGTTTCAACAACAGCTGAGGCAGATATGACATGAATTATTCTGCCAAAAATAAAGTAAAAGCAGACATGAGAATGGTAACGCAACAGATATTGAGCAGAAACTGTACTGTTTCCAGCTACATTACAGTAGAT
>JBCAUI010039005.1:0-21055 GCA_038406195.1 Haplosyllis anthogorgicola | reverse complement strand
TACTGATGTATCTTTAACAAATAAGCACTGATTTCAAATGTGAGAAAAGAAGCCATGCAGCTCAAGTAAAGTTCAAAATGAGCTTGACAGTAACAATTTAGATAATATGTAACAGTTCTAAAACTGTTGAAAATGAACACAATAGATTAAGCTTTACAGGTTATGAAAAATGTGTGATTAGCTCAGGCATGACAACTGGCTGCTTATGTGCAATTGTAATGTTTTCTGTTACCTCAAATTGGCAACTCAACTTTAATTTTCATCATAATTTATCATCATTTACTATAATTTTAATATTTTTTCAAGTCACAAGCTAAAATTAATTTAGCTTAAGCCAAGCCAAGCTCAACTGCCAGCTCAAGCTCACAAGCTAGCTTACGGCTTGTTGACATCTCCAGTGAAGATATGGGATAGCTATAGACGTGGTGATTAGTTTTGTTTTGGGGAATGGATTTTTATTGACCTTCTAAAACGAAAAAAGATTTAAGGACAAGTTTGAATTTTAATATGTTTACACAGTTTTTAATATCATTACATATTATGTGTTAATATCATTACGTATTATGTCTCATCTGGTAAGAGTAATTGTTATCTGTTCATCGGAAAAATGATACTGTTATCACACAGATTTACCTGTACGAATATGATGAGCTGATGGAGATCGAGAAGAGGCCTCGACAGATCTATCCATATGCAGTAGTGTCCTTCAAATATACTGGTCCAACGAGACTTCACCGGCCTTCCGCGTCAAACCAAGCGAGAACACAGTAAGATATACTCCACCGTGCAAAGTGCTTATTAATGCCAAGGTCAAACGCCACCAAGTCAAATTGTCCACTCCGAAATTGTATAATTTGTAAAATTTTGCTGATCAATATCCAGGTAAAAATGTGCACTCAAAATTTAGTCCCTGGATTTTTGTGTAAAACGACTCAGCTTTCGTTACTACATGGCACACAGCTGTGTCAGTACATTAACCGCAAGTTAGATTTGTGGTATTGTTTCATAGTAACGTGGTTTTATGACAGCATGATTTTATAGCAATGTCACTTGAAGCAAGGTTTATGGGTAACAGATATGTTTACTGTTGTCTACACTTTTGTCTATAAAAGTGAATATTGGATAGGAATTAATGGTAATTAAATTTTCTCAGGTCTGGTGCAAGCAGGTTGGATCCACGGACGGTACAGCCGATGCAGAGACAAGCACCAGTCGATCCTCGACTTGACTATAGACTTACTGCTGAAATGGGGAGTAATGTAGATCCTCGAGAAATGCGAGACCCCAGGATGAGCTCTGAACCAAGGGAATCAAAGTTAAAAGATTTGAGGCTGACGGGAAATCCGCGTGACCCAAGACTAAGTACAGATCCACGGACATATAGGAGACCTGTTCTATCTACACCGGAGCAGAAACCCGAGCCTCAGGCAGCTGCTTGGGACCCTGTAGCCTCGGCAAAACCACCGTCAAGTGGTGGAGCAGTTCCTTTACTGATTCACAAAGGACATGCGTCCAATGCGATAAAATCTGGAACAGGCAGACCATCACCAGCAAGTGCAAGCGGCAAACCGTCCCCCGTGTCGGCAGCTAAACCATCGAGCGGCAGCACGAAATCACCCAGCGGAGGTAGCAGTGGTTACTCGAGCAGTGGAAAGCCTTCACCCGTGTCCTCCACGGGTGGCCCTCCATCCCCGTTTATGAAGCCTGTTGCCTCTCCTGCCCTGGCTAAGCCTCAGGGATCTCCTGGTTCAAGGCGTAGATACTCCGGAAGTGCACAATCAAAGGGTAAACCAGTGTCGCCTGGTACGGCAAAACCCAGTCAACCTGTATTACAGAGCCACCTGCTAGATGCTGCTGAACCTAGTACCACGAGCGAACGATTAGGAGGCGAGGTCGCTTATGGTGGATGTGTGGTGTGGGAAGGAGAACTAGTCAGTAAGAATATAAAACTCTGCAGAGTCAACATGATTGCCTTCGGAACCGCAATAAAACCCGCCCGAGTGTGAGTAATTGCCCATGCAATCCATTTTTTTTGCTAGACTTTAAATTTCGTTGATCAATGTTTATAGTCCTGTGAAGAAGTCAGCTTTGATCACAGAAAGATCGGAAAGTTTACCAGTGTCATAACGTGTATTTTAGCGTCCAAATTTTGACTTGCAAATGTATTAGGTAACCTGACTTTTCCTGAAGTTTTCAAGCAACTGTATTTTGTTTTCTTTTCCCAAAGATTATTCGGAGGAAAAGCTATTTTGAGCTAATGTTATGTTGGATCAATATCTTATCTACAATTACAATGCTGGTTTGAAGGTTATAAATACGACTAGTGATATAAAAAAGTTTAATAATTTTCAAGAGCTTGCTATTGAAATGACAGGGCCACCCAGCTTTTTTTCACTAATTCGAGCTATGTTGTTATTAAACTGCTTATACATGTATATAGTGCACCTGTTCAAATAGTAAATGTATCACGTATGTGAAAATGAACAAGCTCTTATCCAGAGCAATTATTATTTAATAAATGTCTGACATATTTAATCCCATAGTTTGCAGTGAAATGTGCAAGTCCCATCGTGACATTGTGAAGTCCAGTGCAAGCTTATAAATGTCGTGTCTTTTATTTTACAGGGGAATGAAGCTCAATACAGCGACTAGAATACCAATAGATTCACTTGGAGACAAACTGATGTCTGGTGTGATAGGTATATGCAGAGATGCAGAAACTAGAGTTGGCATAAAATATTACAATTACTGTGAATTGCAACCAGCATCTAATGTAGATAGTGATAGATTCTTTCAACTTATATCATATTTGACTGGGAATCAATCGGTAAGTACATTTTCTTATGTATTGTAAGTCAGAAGTAGCTACTGCATATTTTATGTGGCATCTGGTTTCGACTACTTAAATAATGTACATTTAACACATTTCAGGCATCTGTCGTAAAACTGGAGGTAGATGTGGACTTAGTGATCCTGCCGCCTTGTGAGAAATCTTTGAGCCTTGGTCTAACGCGTGATAACCATGATGTGAATGTGTTGCATTGTATTTTTATATCAACCAACTCCAGACACCTTCAATATCAAGGTAATTATATTACTTTCGTAAGAAATTGACATGACAAAGAAGATTTTATTTGCATTGTTACATATTCGTGTGACGAATGTGTTTCAAATTACATTACATGTAAATTACATGTGCATGTACATTCAACAGGGAAGGCAAGAGGTAGTAGTAGCGTATCCGAACCATCATCTCCTGCCACACCGTTGGGTCCTTACAACCGTACACCACAAACAAGTCCCGGGGCAAGTGGAGGAAGTGTTCACTCGCCTGCAAACTGTCACACAGGGAGCCACCAGGCCGCACAGTCACCTGGTTTCCCAGGACAACAGCATTCACCACATGGCCCCCAGCCCGTACAACCAGGTAAATTGCTGCAGATACTAACGTACACGTATGGTACAAATTGTTTTAGGTGTCTAACCAAAGATTTAATCGGGAAAAAAGGTCATTTACCCTTTCACTCATTCATTCTTATTTAATCTCAGTGATTTTGACCGTTTTAGGTTACCCAGTGGGCAGCTCGCATGGACAGATGTTTCCATCACCAAACCAGCATTCTGATTTTATGGGTATGGACTTTGCAATGTCTATATTTAAATTTTCAAATGTGGTGACATGCAAGTAATACAAATGTGTGCAAGCTTTTGTTAAATTTATTTCGGTACCGTATTTTCTACTGAATACAGGTTCAGGACGTACATCTACACTTGCTTCAGGAGCAGGAGATCCCTGGGTTGCACAGTCTACACCAAATGACCTTGCATCAGTGAAATTGGTTCCGTTAGATGGGAGCGGGGAAGATACACCAGCACAAGGTTACTATTTGCACATTTTTAAATGTGCCCTTAAAGTACATGAATAGTGTATCAGAAATATTGGGCAAAATATTTTTGTTGCAAATGTAGTACAATAAGAGAAGAGTGCCAAGCATGTTTGTTAAGTGTGTAGGTTACTGCTTTTCGGTAAGCTGGTATTCCCGTTACTTGCCATTGTAGATGAGAACGTTTTCAAGGAACCACCACAGCCTGCAAGAGTGGTAAAGGATACATCAGTTGACACACTGTATGATGAAGGTTTTAAGCAGCACATTCCAGTGGAAAGTCTTATATTTAGGTGGGTAAAATGCTCAGTTGAAAGGTGTTATTGTATTTGGACATTATTGCAGGAAATACGAGACGACGTGTATTACTTCACACAGTTGCAATGATAATGTTATAACAGTTGGTACTTTAATCAAAGAATTCTCAATATATTTTTACAGGGACACAATAGTTAAAGCATTTAAACAACAGGAGACTTCACAAGATCAGAGGAACCAAGAAATGGCTCGCAAATCTAAGCATGCCAGATCTACGAAAGGCATTCCTTCTCTAGGTGGCAAACCAGTTATGTCAGCACCCAATAAGGTAACAGTTTCTACAGGAGCCACCAAGTCGGTGACGTCACCATCAAGTGCAAAGCCAATGTTGTCACCCCAGACCCCATCAGCGGTCTCGCCTTTAGCTAGCATGGAAAACATGTTTAAAGGGCAGGCGAATCAACAGGCAGTGTTGTCTGATGGTTATCCATCAGCAACTGGTATGATGCCTGGAGGGCTTGCACAACAAGGTAGGCAACAAATACCCTCCTCCGCTGCTGGCTACAATAGACAGCTGGGAATACAGGCAGGTCAAATGATGACTCAAGGAGAAATGCTATCACCTACACAAAATGAGCTGCACTTTCAAATAGCCGGTTCCATGCCACTTGGTCATGCGGGTATGCCTATGCCAGACTTGAGTGAACCGCCACCACCTTACACTCAACACCAGTACGGACAGCAGCAACAACCTGATCTGCAACAGCAGTATTACCACCAGCAGCAGATGCAACAGAGGCAACAATATCCTTACCAACAACAATATGGGCAACGTGGCCAGACCACTTACGAACAGGTTTGTACACTTCACGATTTAAATTCAAATTGTGCCAAATACAAATGCTGTTGTACATCCCAATTTGGGAACAATAGGTAAGACCACTTTCAGCTTCGAAATACAAATTGAATAATACTTGCACTACCAAATAAATAGATTTAATTACACATAATTTAAATAAAAATTTAAATAAGCTGTCTTAAATAGCATTTTTGTTACAGCATATGCGATACCAACAGCAGATGGGCTATCAACAACATAATATGCCTGGCATGCATATATCTCCACCGGCAAAGCCTATTCCAAACGACCCGCGTTTACTGAAGAGACAGTCCCACCAGCAACACCTTTTGCAACAAGGCGGTCTACCTCCTGGAAATCAGCAAATCTCGCCACCAATTACTGAAAGCCTGTTGAGGCGTCAACTGACCATGGATAGCAGCAGTAGTAGCATGGTCCACCATTCTCAAGTGGCACCGACAACAATGAATGCTGCTCACCGCAACGCTACCACGAATGCGAGTCTCTCTCCTAACCTGTATCCATCCTCATCTCACCATTCTGCAGACATGAGCACCGCATGCTTGCCTCCAGATAACTTCTCGGGTGACCTGCAGGGTCTTCACACTTCTCCGCAGCAGCAGTTAAGTCAACAACAGCAGGCGACGCAGCAGCTACAACTTCAAGATCCTCTCTTCTCGGGTCAAAATTTACCCAAGAGCCTCTCTGTTGGTCCGACACCTGGGACACAGGAGTCGAGCCCAACCCCTGGGATTATATCGAGCCAAGCTTCGGGGGTTACCAAGCCTCGCCCAACAGAGGGGCTTACCACTGATCCCCAGGTCCCCAAACCAGGGGTAGGTGACAAGCGAGGTTTGGTTACAACAGATGCAGAGAGTTCACACGCGATTAAACCGAGCACTGAGCCACTGAAATTGCTGGATCCCAATATTCTGGATATAACACCCGGCACGAAATCAGTTGAAGAGCTCGAGCGTGAACTGGAGGAACTAAAACGCTTAAGTGAAAAGACAGAACAGGACATTGAGGCTTTCAATATCAAAGCCAAAAAGCGAATTGAAAGAGGTAATTCTTCAGATTCGATGCTGAGCATAGAGAGTGACAAGTCCCATGATCAAATAGACGAGGCATCCAACTACCTGAACCGGGCGAAACAGGTTCTAAGTGGTCATGGTGAACTTACTGATGACTTGGTTGATGCAATTGTGAAAGGACCAATTGTGAAAACACAAAGAAGGTACTAAACATATTTCATATTTTCGTTAGAATGATGTAATACGAGTAGATTTTCGACAGACACTTACCTTTATTATTTCACATCGAAAAATAAATGGTACTTAAACGGGTTAAGACTCCTTGAGTGTTGGTACTCATTTGGCATATGGAGTCAAGAGTTGTACATCGTCATTGTAGTCTTCACAATTACAGTATCGTTTCTAAATAAAGTGCCGGTCTTATTTTGACCCCTGGATGAAACGTGATCCTCATAACTGGGCCAAAGCTCAGCTGTGACCATTTCTAGGAAGGAAGCTCCCCTGAACTTTTACGTAATAATTATTGTGTACTGCCAGGGTCATTATATTCAGTAACTAATGAAATTATGTGATAGTATTTGGTATTTCATGCCACCAGTTTCATTCAAACGGCCAACCTTTTATTATTTTCTTGACGGAAAAGTAGGGAGTGCTTTAATTAGAGACAGTACGTAATTTAGAAAATGTACAGTAAGTTGTAACTTTATACGCCAGTGGTAACATGGACATCGGATATTAGCTACACGTAATTGTGCCTTCTGGAAGGTGCCAAATTGCATGTAGGTTTGCAGTTAAAAGGTGAATGAATGTAGATTATATTTATATGAGTGTACATGGACAAATTTGTTTAAATTATAGGTCAAGGGAACCGAGTGTCGACTCGGAAAAAGAAAAGCTTGAAACTAGCAAGAGCGGTGCGCAACTATGTGATATTGATTTTTCGGTTCCCACTGTGGTCAAGCCCAAACCTGCCTATGTTCCACGTGGAAGAACGCCGATCAAGAAATTTCTGTCAAAGGTTTGTGTTAATATCTTAACACACAATAGATTGCTGCTGGAAGGAATAACATTAAACGTATTTTTATCTGAGAATGAAAGTGAAAAATTCCCGAATGTTTCAGTACTGGTCTTTACATTTAGTGGTGTGCCCCCAGGTTTGATATTTTAATCGTTTAAATTTACATTTGCGATAAAAAGCAATTCTATGGGTTTTACATGATAATTTAGTTACAAATAAAAATGGAAATGGTAGCAGTTTCCTGGATGTCGAAGTGATGATAGATGTCACTGTTTGAAGCTTTCCGGTAGTGTAAAGTATTAACTCTAGATGGCAGCAAAAACTTATTGCATTACTTATGAAGGAGAACCAACGTTTTATTTTCATATCGTCACAATCAGGAGAAGAACGTTGCTGACCAGAAGGTTGATGCCATAATAGCGGAATCGGCGCAGGAGATGAGGGCGTTGTTAGATGAAACCATAGCGGCTGAAGAACCCTGTTCACCGCAGGATAACAGTAAGGCGGACAGTGAACACAGCAGGTATGTTTTTAAATACATGTACAATACAGTAGAGTAGAACCTGGTTTTACCGACACCCTAATTTGATAGGACTAGACATATTCTATGCCGTAAAATTCAGGTATTCCGTACGAAACAGCAAAAATAAACATGAATATTAATGATTCATTGTTCAACTGCCATAAATGTAGGTATATCATACAAAAATGTGTCGCTTAAACGAGTTTTTCTGTACGTATTGATGATCGGTATCCAAAGAAATGTAACGCGACTCACTTACATAATGAAAACTTGAATTGTAAGAAGCCAATTTGTCCAGTAAATGCATTGATTCCCGTTATCCATCAATCAGTTTTGGGAAATGCTCAGTCGGCAATTTGTAACGAATAGCAATTTTAACCAAAAAGCAAAATGGTGGCAGCTAAACAGGACGGAGTGAGCAGAAAGAGATATTGTCAGGCTTCGTATTAATTATGTTGAACTGAACACAGTCACAATTATGAATGTAATGAAATCATGTCAAAACGGGTATAAATTCACATGGAACGTGGAAAATAATCTTTGAGTGTGTTAACAGTTTGTGCTTTCTTCTCTCTTTCAGTGAGAAAGGTGCTGTTAAAGAAGGTAAATTTTTTATTCAAGATATTTTATTGTGAAACAAGTTTTATTAGAGGGGTGGTATTTAATGGAATCACAATAGTGTGTAATTGTTCCTGACAATTTTGTCATCATTGTTTTCTTGTTCGGGAGAAAAGGAAATTGTCACGCGAAATATTTTGTACTGTTTTTGTCTTTTTGGCTCATTTGGCATATCTGCCAAAGAGCCTATAGAATCATGATTTGTCCGTCGTTGTCGTCGGCGTCGGTGTTGGCATCTGTGCACACTCTCCCTAAGCACACTATTGATCATAGAGACTTCATATTTGACACACATATGCACCTATGTCCCCCATGAATGCCCAGCAAATATTATGTTGCTGTAACCATTATTCTCAAATTGGCAGCCATATTTATATTTTTCTTTAATCACAGCTCCTGGACATGCATTTGATGGAACAAACTTCATATTTGACAGTCTTATGCACCTATGTACCCTCTTTATTTCTTGTAAAAAGTATATTGATACCACATATATTTTCAGTGTATCAGCCATATTTGTGTTTTTTTTCATAGATCACATATTTGAGATTTGATCTTACTTAGATACTTTATTTGTACTCATGACTTGGATTGTCATAGGTTTTTTTGGTAATGCCAAATGAGCTCAGGTCCATCTGGACCTATTTTTAATTCTTTTTTTTATATTGTGAATTTTAATTAATGTTTATAAAAATGTTTTTTATTTCATTTATTTTATAATTTTTTCATGTCTGAGAGCACACGCTCTTAACGTTTAGAGAATCTTTTTTTTTTCTAAAGGACTATAGCTTTTCATTTTAAAAGATTCTTAAACGTGGTTAATGTTGATAATCTGACTATTTTTGCCACAATTACGTTTTTGCACATTGTAATATTATATTAGAACTTTGCTTTTTGCTACAACAGCACAATTTCTGTTTGGTGACTAAATGGCCATCCGTTTTATGACTGTACACACTCAAGTAAAATTCCCAATGAATTCCAAGTGTTTCTTTGAAAATGCCGTTTTATCAATAAATGGAAAGATTTTTGTGAACAATTCAGAGAGAGGCCGTTTAGAATCCAAATATCGATCTAAAATCTCTTTCGATGTGGTCTATTTTGTTGTATTTGCTTCTGCTCAGATAAACCAGCTGTTTCCACGAGTACTTATGCGGCAAAAAATCAAGCTCCCACTGAAGCAAGTCACAGCAGCAATACAGTTCGTCATAGATCCACGTCAATAGCAGAAAACCAAGAGCCCAAGTCCCAGAACACGGCACCAAAGTCTGCAAGTTCATCTCTTGCATCAGCAGCCCAAAGCCGAAGCCCCCGGGCCACATCACCAATAAAATCTCAAGATGAATCGCCAGCAGCACTTTCTCTGATGGAATCTCCGGAATCACCACCTCAGGAGCAACCTTCGATCCCAGATGGTCATCTACTGCTTGACAGGGTACCTGCAAAACAGTTATGGCCCGCAAGTTTTGTCAATACGAAAAACGGTAAAGACACTGCCTCATGGCCTGCGGCATTTGTTAATCCACATTCAGGCGTGGTGTGGCCAACTCCAGGATTAGTTGGTGGAGCTGCTATGAAACAGGAAACGACGAAATCGCCAGTGTCTCCCGAGAAACCTTCACCGGATACCTCGGACCAGGAGGGTCAAGAGAAGCGACAGCACAGGGGATCTGCTGAAGGAGATACCACTACCAGTGAGTCAGAAGGAACATTTAAGGTACCAAGTCCGGTTAAAACTCAGAAGCGGCACAAGCGAAAAGATTATCCAGGCAGCCCAGAACCCCAAGATGCTGCAAGTGATAGTCAAAATGACAATGAAACAAACAAAAGTAGAATAAGAGCACCAAAACTGTTGAGGATTCCCGTCGATGCAAAGGCTAAGAAGAACACAGACGAGTTCATTGCAAGACATCAGCTAGATAATGCCACCGCAATGGCCATGGCTGCACACGAGCTTGATCGAGGTAAAGTATAGAACATGGATGGAAGGTTATGGTAGGAACCTTTTCATAGAACTCTTTTTATGTCTGTCATTCAGTTAAAGGAATCAGTTTAAGGGAACGTCAGTGTTGAAATTTTGACACAAGTCAAATCTGTTTACTGTGGCACACCTAATGTAGAATGATTCACTCTATCACACATAGCCTCAAACATGTCTCTTTTTGCAAGATCCCTGCCTAAAACAGTTTTAATGTTCGAGTCAGAAAAGTAAAAAATAGGAATAAAATAGTTGGAATGTATTAATACAACATGTAGAATGCCAGATTTGGTTTGTTGTGAAAAACAGTTGAAACATATTTACAGCATGTATTGAGAACCCTTCCCTCAGAATTGAAGTTCTTGTCATTTCAGGAGAGAGCAACTTGACAGATGGGAAAGTAGAATTGGGTTCAGGTCCTCACGATGTCAACGTAACAATAGACAATGATGTAACTAAAAGTCACGAAGAGATGGTAACAGCAGAAACTGCTGTCTGTAAGGCCATGTGTTCAGCGTTACACAGGTTAGTGGATGTGCGAGTGTGCAGGGGTTACAATGAGCTCATGTAACATACGCGAGTTTGGTAAAGTCAAGTTTTTGATTGAGTGACTGAGTAATTTCTGACATTGAGTAAACTTGTCTGTTTGAACAAATAAGAATTTTTTAGTGGCATGATATCATCTTACAAATAGTGATAAATATGTATTAGTCTCGATAAAGAGTCACTACACGTAGTTGCATCTTCAGAACAAGTAAAATTGTTTCTGCTCTTAAGTGGGGAATGTGACTGTCTCAGTAAACATTCTAATTCTTTACTTTAAAAGGAAAGATCCGGATGCTATGGAAGAGTCCACACTGATGGAAAGGGACTGGATACAGTGGTGGATGTGGTCACTGCACTATGCGTTGTGGAATATGGATGCGACGGATGAAGCTATCGCAAGAGAACAAGAAGATAAAGAAAACTGTACCGCCACTTTGACCAGAATAGGTAAGATCAGCTTCGTTAGTGTCAGTTTGTGCAGGTGCTGTTGGATGCAAACCGCAATGATATGTTGCATGTCTATTAATGGAAAATGGAGGTATTGTTGACACATTGGAAGAAAATAACTGACCGTTATAACTGAAGTCGAATAGTTACAGAATCCACTAATGATCTTATAAAAGTAAAAAAAACCATACTTGTTACTCAAGTAACTCATGAAAGTTTACGCTGAACTATAGAGATAAAAAGAGAACCATTGAGTATTGTGTATGCAAGTTTAACTAGAAATGTGCAAAAATTAGAATCAAATTGGCTACCACCTTCCTATCGGTTTGTTTACTTTCTGCACGCGCCTAGACAACAGAATTCTGTGACATCATAAATGTAACGTTTTCTAACGTCTAGAAGATGTTCATCACAGTTTAATGCTTAGATACTGTTCCCATGGATAGGGCGGATTCTTGTTGTAGAATTAAATTCTTGTGTAATTATTGCCCTATGCAGGGATAGGTACGGTGGTTCGACTTCTATGAGTCTCATCAGGCATTTATTTGTCTAGATACAAAAGATTCGTATTTTTTTTTCTAATTCACAGAGGCCTTTTCTGGCATAATTCTCTTTTGAGAATTGTGATAATTATTGTGTATGCAAGTTTAGTATGTTGTTTCACATGGAAAAGTTTATTAAGCTGTTTGACCAGTTCTGTTCTGAAAAGATCACTCTTCTTATCCCGATAGTACAGCGTGTATTTTGCTAACAAAAATGTTTGTAATATATTACAGAAGGAGACCATCGCATATTCTGGCTGCGCCCCATAAAGGGTGACAAGGTAACCATCCTGGATGAGCGCACTCTTTGTGTTAGTGATAGTAGTGCCTTATGTTTGCCAGAGGGAGTGGACACTCGGCTGTCTGTTAGCTTAACCCGCTCACTTTCTGAGGAATGGCATAACACCCCACCATGTGCTAGATGTGGCCTTGTTGCAGTGCAGTGTCAATGTCGTAAAGACGGTCAACCGAGTCTTCATGACAATTCACTGGAATCACCAAGCTTCGTCCAGTCTCCATTTGTTGGCCCAGGAACCCCACCCGTCGATCAGTCCAGTGTAGCTGGTGATCTGGATGATCCATCAAATTTAGATGATGAGATCCAAAGTGATGCGATGGGAAGTTGTCAGGACAAGTGGTGGCTCTATTTGTCGAGGCCGAACAGTGGCAAGGCTGACAGGTTCACCGTCGACTTTACAGTAGAGACACTGTCAGCTGCCTTGAGCAAAATCGCTAGAAAAGAAAGCTCGTCAGATAATGTCTCCGCACTGCCCCAAAAGGTTGTGCCTAATGCTTCAACTAATCACAGCACTAATGTGGAGTCTCCACTGGCTAAACGAGACGCCATTTGGACAACAATACATGACATCATGAATGATTTGGTTGAACACTCCGATAACTTACCATGCGATACAAAGAGTGTTGACTCAGACTACGAGTCTTCGGATGATAGTTTTAACACAGGTGAGACATTGTCAGATATCAGCGGTGAACATCCGAGTGTGGGGAACGGTCGAAGTCTGAACAAAACAAAAAAGGCAGGAAATCAAAATACAGGACACATCAGTAGTTTGTCTGGAAGTGATACGTCGACCACCTGTACCGGGGATGAGAGTGATGATAGTGCAACGGCGAGTATGCCGCCGAGTGAGCCAGGATCACCGGACGAGAGTGTGCAGTGGACGGATGACGATGGACCATCAAGCAAGTACAGACTGAAAGTTCCCGACAGCGCGACAGAAAAACTGGAATGTTCACAAGACAGCCTGACAGATACACGTATCAGTCCATTGTCGCCAACATTCCATAGGAAGCTCATAGAGTCGTTGGAATCACTTGCTGAATGTCAAGTGAATGAGGAGGAAAGTGTCGGAGTAGATTGTGCCACAGAACCAGGGAAACCTGCGACACCAGCATATGATAATGCCATTGAACGTGAGGATGTGGATACTGCGTGTAACTATGCCATTCAGCTACTCGATGCACTAGCAAAGGATAAGAGCTCTGATATGGTTGTAGATGACAAGGAGAATGTGGTTCCGAAAGTAGATGGGAAAGATAACGTTTCGAAAACTCGAGATGATAAAGGAATTCAGAAGCGAAAGATTTTGGATGACATCTTATCTTCGCCGAACATATCACCACAGCCGCAAGTTTTGCAGGTATACCATGTTACGATGTCACCCACACAGTCTCCGAAATCTCCAGCGTCATCTGCAGAATCGCCACCACCGCCAGCATCACCACCAGGGTCACCTCCGAACCCAACGTCACCCACAGGATCACAGCCAGTATCCCCACAGGATTCCATTGAAAATGGTGCTGGACCATCAACATCTGTAAACCCAGATGCATCTGCTCAGGCATCAGGAAGCAGTTCGCGAACGTCCACACCATTTGAAGGTGCTGGTGGTGAAAGTGCGAAGCCTAAAGAACCAAAAAGAGAGGGTGACAAGGAAAGCGCTAATGGCGAGTCAGATAAGAAGGATAGAAAACACAGTGAAAAGGAAACCGAAGAAGAGAGAAGGCAGAGAAAACTACACAAGGAGAAGAAAAAGAAGAAAAAGAAAAAGCACGAACATGAGCGTGATCGTGATAAATCTTCAGACAAGCACAAAGATAGAGACAGAGACAAGGATAGAGACAAAGATAAGGAAAGAAGGCGAAAAGAAGAGCGGGACCGAGAGCGCGCTAAAAGAGACAAAGACAGAAAGAAAGAACATAAATCGGCTTCTAGTAGTAAGCACAGCAGCCATAACACCAGTATGGAAAGTATTGGTCAACTGGGTGACATCCTGTCTAAACTCCCCGTAAAAGTAACCACACACGCCGAGCCAGCCGAGGAAGCTGCTGAAGGAAAACAAGGAAATGAGGAAGAGATGGTAATCGACTTGGGAGACAATTTTATCGTAGAAGATGCACAGCTGGCGTTAGGAAAGGACATGGCACAAATTATAGCCGCCGCACCAAGTCGGCGTGTTGCAAGTGTCATCGCAATCGATAGTTCTGAAGATGAGAAAGAATCAAAGAAAAAGGATGCAAGGAAAGAAAGTAGTTCAACAGAAAGCAAAGTTAATAAAGATTCTAAGGACAAACCACCAAACAGTTCAACTGAAAACAAAATCGATAAGTCCAAACCGACAGTAAAATCTGAGAAACCAGTGCACACTGAGGGTGATAAACTGTTCACAGAAAGAGAAATAAAGAAAGAACCAGAGGAAAAGGCACCGACGGAAAATAACATTGTCATAAAGAAGGAAAAGGATGACAAAGCGTTGACTGAGCCACTCGAAATTCCAGTGAAAAAGGAAAACGATGTAAGCACATCAGAAAAGAAAGAAAATGATACCATATTATCAGAAAAGGAAATTAAGAAAGAAAAATATTCAAACCCAGAAAGTAAGAAGGATGAAAAAGATTCAAACCCAGAAAGTAAGAAAGATGACAGTCTTGTTTGGAAATCTGCGGACAAAGAAGCAGATTCAAAATCAGAAATAAAGAAAGAGTCCGGTGATGCTTCCAAGGCATCCGAAGGAAAGGATCCGGAAAAGAAGGAAAAGAAAGAAAAACGTGGCATCTACAAGTTCAAGATTAAAACTAAAGGGCAGACATTGAGATCACCTGTTCACGCAGATAGGTTGCTCAGAAAATTAAAGGTTAAGATTTCCAGGAAAGAAAGGAAGAGAGCTAACAAGGCTGGTAAACTCAATGGTATCAGGTACACGGATGACATCAGGAGAGATGTGGAAAGCAAAGGCAGCAAATTCAGTCGGCCAATAAAAGTCGAAAAGAAGGAGGTGAAAAAGGAAAGGAAGGCTGTGATCTTGGATGATTCTGATGAGGATGATGTGCCTTCGGTAAAGAAAGAACCGGATAGTTTTAAAGAAAGAAGAGATGAGAAGCCAACCCTTGAGAGAGGATCATCACAGGAAGCAACTGTGAAGAGGGAAGTCAAAGAGGAGGAGCGACACAAGTCCAGTGAACACTCTAGCATGGCCAAAATGTTAGTTGAGCAATATAAGCGCGAACAACAGAGAAAATTAATGTTAAAGGCTAAAGCAAAGGCAGTGGCCAGTGCTACTAGCAGTAATATTAATAGTCGTAAAGTGGAGGATTTTATGTCAAGAAAGTTATTTAAGAGGTATAGGAAAAGGTATGATTTGAAAATGTGTTCGGTTGGTATATCTTCAAAGGAAAGGCGTAGGGCTGAGAAAAAGCAAAAGCGCCTTCAGGGTACGTTGTATTTGGCAAAAATAATGAGGGAATGTAAGTTTGCTAGGGAAAGGGAGATAACACAAGGGTTCAAACGGCCTGCAGAGCCAGAGCATACATCACAGCCAAAGCGTTATAAATCAGGTGATTCAAGTGCTGCTTGGCGCAACATGCCGAGCTTTAAGATACCTAAGGCAGGGCAAGATGGCGATGGATTTAAAATACCTAAGGCAAGGGATGTGAATGAGGAGAGGAGGAGGATGATGAGGGAGGATAAGGAGAATGAGGAAATGGAAGAGGATATTGAGGAAGGATTCTTCACGGAGGAGGAACTCAAAGCCAAGGAAAGGGGTATCACGGAAAAGAAGAAAGAGGCTGTCCCGAAAGTGAACATCGAAGAGATCATGAGCGAGATAAAGGAAATGAGGAGAGCGTGGAGAAGAAGCGTGGTGAAAAAGGTGGAAAGAACCGGCGTCATCGTTTTTGAGGTAATCTATCAGTCAGTGGAACAGCTGTTTCATGTTGTTGCTACTACCCTTGTGCACCTGCATGAGCACTAACCATTGTTGAGTAGCAAAACGCATACCGAATTGGTGTGTACCATTAGTGTGGGTTACTGGACTTTAATTTTACCAAATAACATTGGTGTGTGGGTTACTAAACACCTAGTGGCTAAGTTGTGGCCAGAGGGTTAGGAATACCCTTCATTGCAAAAACTGGACTTTAAAAGATGTCCTTTTGAAAGGTCGCTCAATGGAAATGATAACTAATTGGACAATGGAAATAAGTCTGAAGCATTAGGCACTGGACCTGGAAAAAATAAACAATAGGCCTTTGGACACTGGACACGAATGATATTCCTATCCCTCGACGGCTTGGTATAGTGTTTCTCTATGAGAAACGAAATTTTGTTTCGCAGCTGGCATATCGTAGCGTGCCGAGCTGAGAAACTACACATGTTGTATGTAGTATATTGTGTAGTGATTGTGACTGTGTTATGTTCTTTGTATTAATTTAGTACCTTTAATTTCACATTTCTTGTCAATACATAATTTGTATTGCCGTATTTCTTAAAAACACAAACAAAAAAAACTACCAGATTACTGTTACTGAATTGTCATGAAGTATCGTTACTGCAATAAAAAAAATCAACAGTCACCATTCAAAAGGCAGCACCATTGTAAAACTTTTCATCATTACATTGTAAGTATTTGAGACAATTCAATAACTCCCTGCTACTTTTGTGGTACTTCCTTTAATCAAAGTGGTACTTCCTTTAATCAAAAATTAATGGCAATACAAAGATATGTTGAATTTATTTAGTACAAATATTAGTTCTCCTTAACATCGTGGTGATGTATTTAACCAGTACCAGTAAAAGTCTTAAGACACGTAAAATTGGTAGTTTGTGTACCTAGCTTTACATGTTAGAACAATTTTAAAACGGACAATTTTTTTTGGAAAAATATGTAGTAATAGAAGTATTTTTCATTTTATTCCTGCAGTTTAAGGGCCGACGCGATGAACACAAATTCAAAGCATTCACACGACCACCACAAGAAGAGCAGGCAAAATTGGTGCTCAGGGATCCTGTGTACAAGCATTACAGGGCACACAGGTAAAGAAACATTTGCATATGAATCATATGGCAAAATGTAATGAATTATTGTGAAATATTAAGTGTTTTTGAACCTTACTAGTGTAGTCATCCTATTTTGGTGAAATTCTTAAGAAAAGTTACATACATGTCCGGTCTTTTTGGGTGGATGTGAAAAAGCTTCAGTTTTCACAAAAATTTATAACGAACTTTGTGCATTTAACATTTGTAGGAACAATCAGGAAATCCTGACCATGCTAACGCATGAAGGATCTCGCAGAAGAATCTTTCCTCACGCTCTCCCAGCCCCACTAGGAAAACGGTTCAAGGGATATTCATTCCAGCGAAATATAGTTGAGATTATGCATTCCGCTGACGAAGAGGACCGTGCATGGGATGCCATCCCAGTGGATTTGTCAGAAAAGCAGAGATTGTTGGATGAACTCGACAAAGAGAAGCAAGAGAACCCTGACTTGGATGTTGAAAACTTGGAGCAGATGTATGGACAACAGGTACTGAAAACCATTGATTTAACAGTTGCATGTGCAGTAGAACCTGTTTTGAGCGGCACCTTTTTGTACTGCATACCTGTCTTTTACGGCAGTTTGTTCTTCTTACGAGTTTAGTGCGTACGCTATGGTACCGAAATAAAGTGCCAGGCACTGCGACCTAATTCTGCACCAAATTGAGATTCATTATGTGTGATTGATTTGACACCGACATTTGATGAATTAAAATGGTAAATGAAAGATATAGCAATAATAAAATTTTGATCAGTTATCAGTGAATGATACATTATAGAGTTAAGAGCTGACAATTTTTTAATTACTTTTGCAAAGTCCATGGTATTTACGTAAAGTCTGAAATTTGAAATATTAGTTTCTGTTTGGACTTAACAGATTTGCTTCATTTGTTTTACGCTTTTTTTTCTGAAACTTGAAGAGAACAATTTTCTTCTTTCAGGACGACCAGCCAGGAGCGGATAAAGATCCTGCAAACACACATGGTAAAATATAGGCTAATCTCTGTTCTAAAGCAGCAAGTATCCTCAAATATCCTCATAATCCTCATCATAAATACCCTCCTCAACAATGCCACAAATTCACAACCAAATCGCCATAAAGCTCAAATGGACAACAACGAAAAAATCAGGAAATGTTCTCCTTTCGGAAAAGCACCAGGTGGAAAAGGAAACCGAAAGTCTGGAAAATTCAAATATTTCCAAGCTGAATATAGGAAACCAAGGAAAACAGCCATTTGGCAAAAGTTCAAAACCAAATGATACGTAGCAAAAGAGATCGGAAGGGATGTTGATAAATGGCTGTGATGTATGCATCATATTTATGTACATATTGTGTATATACGGGGAATAGGGAAATTGATGAGAAACTCCCGTTAGATTCCTGTAATAGATAAACAAGTTAATGTTGTTGCCAGAAAATTAGAATTTTGTATTATGATATCGGCACTTTGGTAAGATCAGAGACTTTTCTGATGGCTGAGAGAATAAGCATTTATGATATAAATAAGCAAGTTGTAGTTTTTGTTAATACTAATTTGATTTTACTGAAGTAAATAAATGTGCGTAAGTTGTACTCAAATTCTCTCTTTGAGTTATTGCACAGTATAAGGTGATATCAGATGTGCGAAGCTTCACAAAACAGATTAATTTTAAAAAATTGACAGCAATATTTTTAAAAAGTTGTAAAGAAATATGATAGCTTTAGAACTTTCAAAGTCTGAAATCATAGAACTTGGGTAAATACAACCTGAAGTATGTTTTGGCTCCCCGTACGGACGTTTTAGATTCCAAATTTCTGAAACTACATAGACCTAAAATACGATGTTTAATGATAAATATGATGCACACAACACAATATGATACAGGGGTGGAGAGTCTGCGGTAAGTATGTTCTTTATGACTAGCTACTTCAAAATTATTTTTGAAAACGTATCGTAAATGTCAGTTCTGGTATTCAGTCAACTGATACGGTTTTCATTAAAATCTTCGTTACTTCACACGATCTTTACATGCTCGCAATGTTTATTTACAGCAAAGACTGTTTTAAAAGAAAGCCTTTGAAGCGAAAAGTACCAGTTAAACGAAGGTCATGATTTGGCAACAAATTTTTCTTTATAAATAGGTCCTATCAAACGAAAGATTGTGCCAAACGAGAAGTTTCATGGCAATTTTACCTTTCTCTTCCGACAGTCTTTACTGTATTTGGACAGGTCTTTGGCACGTTATATTGGATCGCAGGCTCACTGCAGTCCACAGACATTGGTGTTCAGTGTCTCAGGAGGGAACACCAAGACTTCGCGTATGATTACATTGTGACGGACATGCACGCTGACAGACAAGAACAGCATATTGACACGATCGGCAAGATTTAAGAAACCCAAGAACTGCTGCAGAATAAATGTTCATTTGCGTGTGTTTATTTCTTATGAATGCTATCAATAACAACACAAGTGAGGATTATTCACTGGTGCGGGAGCTCTTGGTTTATAAAATGGTGCTGAGAGTCGTGATTTCATTGCCAATACATGTGTAATAATTTCCAATGTACAGTGCATTTCAGAGGAATTTACAGATGTTTGTTTTTGTACAGGCACTGTGGTTGACTTGGAGTCAATCCCTCTACCCAGCCCAAAAGGTAATAATGGAAATCCTCAACATGCATCAATTTACTATTTGACATTGTACAAAAGGAGTGATAACATGAAATATTTTGTTAAATTCACTTTGCTTACAGAGGAAAGAAGTATTTCAGAAGCTGTAGATGATGATCAGGCAGTTGAAGGTCATGAAGCGAAAAAATTATTGCAGGAGAGTTTTGGGTAAGTGTATGTGCGCTTGGAGAGATTTTTGGTAAAGAGATGGGCTTCCTCATCCCAATATGTAATTTCAACTTCCTGACTGTCGCAGGTCTTTGCACATATCTTCTTGAGAGCCTTTTCTGAACGACCAACATAACACTTGGACATTGTGGAGACCCTCCTGTTTTCGAAGGTGACTTACACGGACATTCCATAATCCTGGGACAGTCGGAGGGAACCGGAATGCCTTGGTTTTGATTGAATCTTCCGGATTTTAATTGCAGATGTATTTGGAGATTCTTCGTTTTACAATGTCAGCCACTAAGTGTTATTTACAAACGTGCATTTCTAGTGGGCTGGCGTGCTTTAATTGATTTCAGACGTTTCTTGTATTAAATTAAATGTGACGGCCAGTTTGAAATCAAAATTTCATATTTTTCTTCAAACACAATAAAAGTGGGCACATTTATTATGACATACATGTATTAAACTTTACCCCAAGAGAAGAGGCCCTCGGAAAATGTGTGCCTGTATGTATTCAATAGGACATTGGTATATTGTGCTTTGCATGTTAGATTTAGAACAGCATCCTTTCTTGGTAGTAAACTCGCATTCAAATTGACGAGACCAAAATCTATCACCAACTCCACAGGGGGACTCTTTTACGATAAAATGGATTTGTCGTTACTTTTTTTTTTATTTTAGCTTGTTTTTAACTGCCTGATTTAAGTTTATTTAAATGTAATTTAATATCAATGTGTCTTTGGTGTTTTGCTTTGAGCCTTGTTCAGTAAATTTAGTGATTTTGTTAGGTAGATTTAGTGTGAAATTGTGAGTGGACGGATCTTCCAATTACATGTACTTGCAGAATTATTGGATTACCAAACCATTTGAGACTGAAATGGAGCTGAATATATTTACAGCATTAGAATACAGTGTTTTCCCCATATACATGCCAAACAATTTCCTAATCTTTAATCTGTAGACTATCCTGTTGAAAGTTCTCTTGATATTTTGACATAAAAAAAACTCATCTGCATCTGCATCTGTATTCTGTGTAGCTCATAGATCTATTTAAGAAACAAAAAAGCGATGTAAAATATTTGGTCCAAAATTATGAGCGGAGAAAGAAAGAAGAAACTGTCTTAATTTACTTCAATTTGGAATTATTTAATGAATGGACACTTCTGCAGTGTTAACACCAAAGGAGGAATCGCTGA